>OMNZ01017768.1:820-16374 GCA_900303255.1 Lesueurigobius sanzi | reverse complement strand
TCAGCCGGGAGGAGCTCGGAACAGAGCCGCTACTCCTCCATGTCGAAAGGAGCCAGCTGAGATTGCTCGGGCATCTGTTTCGGATGCCTCCTGGTCGCCTCCCTCGAGAGGTGTTCCAGGCACGTCCCACTGGGAGGAGGCCCCGGGGAAGACCCAGGACACGCTGGAAAGACAAGGTCTTTCAGCTGGCCTGGGAACGCCTTGGGATCCCCCAGGAAGAGCTGGATGAGGTGTGCGCGGATCGGGAAGTCTGGGCATCTCTGCTCGGACTGTTGCCTCCGCGACCCGACCCCGGATAAAGCGGAAGAAAATGGATGGATGGATGGATGGATGGATGTTTCGCTGTCATAAAAATTTCTGACTTGACAACTGGAACACTGTAGCTGGGAAAAAACGGCTTTCCCAGCTCCAAGTTCCGACCTCCGACGACATATGGAACGCACCATGAGTGTCACGTTCATGAATTTGGGGAAACTCTCTTTAAGAAGAGAAAGAAAATAGTCATGAATGAGGCCCACTGATCTATTGACCTTACATTGATTAACAGTCCAACAGAGCTACTGCTGTGCAAAAACAATTGTGACAAATGGTAACAAGAAATGTAGAACATGGTAGAAAACTTGGTCTTCATAGTTATTTAGCATCATCACTTCATTTCTACGCAATGTGACTTTTCCTTTCTAGTTCTATAGAAACAAATATGAGACCATAATGTCTTATACTAAATGAATAGTGTCTGACTTCCATCCCCTGCACATTAATTTTGTTTGTGTATCTGTTTGGTCTGAATGCACTATACAAATTGGATAAATGCATGTGTAATGTTGGCTAATTGAGGACCGTAATGTGGCAGTGCTTAACAGGTTAATGACTTTCCATTAATACCTCTGCCACAGTGACAGGGGGCCGAGGTGCTTCTTCAATTTGAGTTTCAATTAATATGTATGAGTGGACCTGAGAGAGGTGATATGAAGACACATTATCAGAGCTGAGCTGACAAAGCTATCACACTGGAGAGGAAGTCACTAGCTAATAATGGCACCACAGCACCAGCAAAACTAAGGGCTTCATTTGACACATGTTGCATAGCATTATTAATTATGTGACTTTATGGGCTGTTTATGAAATTCAACCACTATTCAATGCTTGTTCATATTATTTTAGTCACTGTATTATGTAAAGTATGGCCACACTTGGGCCAAAGGATAGATTCACTTGTGATAGGATTGGGCCAATAGATGGATAGAATCTTTATTGTCATTGTTACAGTAACAACAAAATTTCGAGTATAGTTCAGGGCCTGTGTCTATGCCTGCCGCCAATTTATCCAGTAAAGAGATGTCAGAAAACCACATACACAAGATACATACTACATGTATACAGTACATACATTAGAGATTAGAGCACAGTCTTTACCTGTTTTCAAATCTCTACTAAAAACACACATCTTTTCACCGGTGTTTAACACATCATGTTATGCATTTGATTTATGTTCTTGTTCAAGTTTTACTGTATATTTATATATGGAACTTTGGCCAACTGTACAGTTTTCAAAGTGCTTTAAAGTTGGAATGGTATAGTATGGTATATTGGTACATGTTGGCCTTACATATAGGTCACACGATGGAACTTTTTGGGTGGATTTGGGTGAGGGGCGGTATGGAGAGAGGAAACCTCCATTATTATACTGTATACACTGTATGTTCAGGCCTAAATGCTTGTAAGCCCGATTAAAAAGATAAACAGGCCTCATGTGGCCCTGTATTACACCATTACATTATAGATAATGGTACTGTGACCAAAGCATAATAAAAATCCCAACTTTATGCCTATTGCAAATTATTTTTTATGTTTTTCTCTACCGCCAGGCTAATTTCCTTGCAAATTTGATCTACTCAAGCAACATACATCCTTCAATTCATTTCACATTTTAAGCACTTGCCCCTAAAGCCTCAACAGTCAGTGTTTATGCTGCTCTGAGTGGAGCTGAGCGTAGCATTAGCTGTGATCTCCATCTGCCGCTGGTCCGGACTTCAGTCAAAATCAGCTGAGTGCACAATGCACATGCTAATTATATCGCATCCACAACGATATAAAAAATGACGGCGATATCCGAAACTTACGATACCATATGGCCCAGCCCTATTTGGAATTAGAAAAGCCATTTAAATTACTCTTAAGGGTGTCTTAGTAACTAACTAAAGAAAACTGAACGCAGAGATCTGACTTGTAACTTTGCTGGGAGCATGACATCACGAAAATGTTGCTGCTTTGCGTTGACAGGTTGGCAAACAGGGATCTTCATATGTTACTGCATGTCCTCATACAAATGCTTTATTTTGAAAACCTAGTACATAAATCTATAGTATTGGAGATGTCTTGCTGAATATTAGGAGCATGTTTGGTATAGTTAGCATCTTTGTTCTCGTTTTGTGACGCAGAAGCATATACTGTAACCTGGAATGGCTTTAAACCTGATCCAAATGTCAGTATGTCAAAACGGCACATATTAAACATACTAAAATTCCAGCCTCTTTCAAATTTCAAAGGTAGGCAGCAGCTTGAAGGACATCAGAGTGGATAGGTGAGCGCTGAAATGTGCTGATGGCATAAGTGTGCGAGCCAGTGAAGCCAGATAAAAGGTTTAGAAGTTGAGTCGAATTTGCATATGTGGGAACGGAAAGCTGAAAAGACCCTGCATTTCACCATTAATCCCACAGTAAGTGTCGTTACGCTGAAGGAAAGCCTTTGATGTCGAAAATACTGTAACGCTGTCTATGTAAATGATAACAACAGCGAAGCATCCACTTTTCCCATGCAGTGTCGTGGGCATTAATGACCGGCTATTTGTCTGCGCACAGATGACAGCATTAAAGCACATTACGTCTCCATCTGCACTGCTCTCTGCCCGTTATGAATTATGCCGTTTAGATGGGCTGGCTCCCTCGCAAGAGCGGTGGGTCTGCAGAGAGGCATCTAATGGCAGCTAAATGAATGCATGCCCAGATAAGGCGTAGGCTGCGGAACATCGCAGCAAGAAGCAACAACAGCTGTCAGAGGAGGAGAGACTGGGGAAGACAGAAGCCAGGGCAGAGATGTAAAAAACAAATCAAAGGTGCTGGGGAGAAATGGGAAAGAATATGAGCAGGGTTTTCAACAAGTGAGAGAGAGAAGAGGAGAGGGCTAAGTTTAGTTCTGCAGCTGTGTTAGAAATTTGCAATTGAGGTTGAAGGACAGTGAGTGGGTTATATTAGATGCCATTTTTCAGTAAGGACAGAGATACTTAAAACAAAGATGAAATGATTGAGTTGAAATTATTTTTTTTGTTTGCATTCACATGCTGCTAAACCTTGCACAACCTCGCATCTGGAGTAACAATACTATATAGGGGGGGCCATTTGAGCAAAGTTCTATAATTTCGAGGAACTGGCAAAGATTTGAGATGTGCTTAATGGGAATGTTCCAGGAACTTTTGGCTTGTTCTCCCAATCTATGCATCTTTTTCCGTATATCCATTGCTGGGTTGCAGGGGCAGTAGTCGAAGTTGCCTGGATCACACTTTACCAGTCCCTTAAGGCTCCTTCTGCAGGCGGTGGGCCCCATGACACTCCCTCAGGCTCAGCACCGCACTGCCTCCAGAGACGACGTAACCGGCCTTGATGGTCTTCTGAATCACTCTTCGTCTGTTCTCTCTCCATCATACCAATCCAATAGTGCTCCCGCAACAATGTCCAGGAGCTTCTTACTCTTCGAAGACATGTGACTGGAAGAATTCACCCGGTCAATGTGATACTGCTTTTCAACACAATAGGAAATAACATACAGCATGTGCTAAATTTCATGCAGGTTTGCTTTCAATGTGGTCAGAACAAAACGTTGTATATGCATCTAGAATGTGACTTATTGAGCGTTGACCTTTGCGAAGCCACTTGGAAAAGGCTAGAGAGCTTCAAGTACCTCCCGAACAGGTTTCAGATCCCTGACCTATACCATGTCATTGTGCAAACTACATAATAGGAACAACTACACAATAGAAATACCATTTACCAACAGACTCATCATTCTATAACTTTAAATTAAGCCATCCTTCACTCACAACTCAACTGAGGCACACAAAGTACTTAATAGCCTCTGAAAAAAATGAACAGTCACTTAATAATGAGGGACATTTGTTGGTGCAAACTTTTTGGCAGGCTCCACAGGACTTTTTAACAAGCTTGCATGTGGCCCTTAACACTGTCTGGCAGGGATCCGGAGGAGAGTGCGAGGCGAAAAAAGCACGGACGTAATCTACTCAACCCTTCCTGGGAAAGATGTGTACTTTGCTAAACTGCGGCTGACGTGAAGTCATGCTTGTAGCCCACAGCGTGCTGAGATGTGCCCGAGGCAAGAGGGAGGCAGGACATGCAGCAACAAATGAGGATGGGTGTAGGGGCGTCTTGTGATAGCAATGGAGGGCAGCCAAGCATTTATGTATGATGGATGAGAGGTGCAGAGGGCGCAGACTGTCAGATGTTCGCCTTATCTTTCTCATGCGGTTTTGCCACGGAGAGTGAGCGCAGGTCGGTGGACAGAGGGTGGGCGGGCCGACTGGAGGAATAGGAATGAGAGAAAAGTGATTCGGCAGAGGGAAGAGGAGGAGATGTGGCGGCGCCGTCTTTAATGAGGCCACCAGGAACATTATGCAGATGAGCGTTAATGGGGCATGAACGACATCCCCAAAGCCGGGTCACCACAGTCCAGTCCGTCCACCTGCTGTGTCCTCACTTTAGCAAACAATCTGGGACCTCCATAAAGAGGATATTCAGGGGACATCCGCTGATAGTCTGGAGGTTAAGGCTGGGTTGGAATCCCATTTCCGGTATTTACTGTGTTTCCCACCCTGTTTGTTTAGAATGGGGGACAACCTAGGCTTGTATGCTTGCTTAGACATTGCATTGTTTGGGCGTTGCGTAATTTGCTTGGACATTGATTGTGTTTGTTTCACAGTTTTTCGATGTGATTTTTGTCTGCGATACTGGGTCATACAAAAATAAATGGGTTGATTGACCTTTAACCCTATAAATCCAGGTCTAAACCAGGACTAACCCTATCAATCCAGGTCTAAACTAGGACTAACCCTATAAATCCATGAATGTTGGATTGGATTGAAGTATCTGAGTGCCTCCTTTCACCCTGTGCTGTTCTAAGCAATGAAGGAGTACTTCGAAGGTCGAGTATTTTTATGAGGTGGTCCTTGGCGTGAAAGGTTGGAGAATCATTGGACCTATACACACAGAAGTCCATCATTAAAAAGTCTGTATGCCGTAATTAGTTTGTGAAATACTACAAATCAATTGGAAAATTCAGTTAGCTAAATTATTTGGACGAATTTCTTTTTCAGTTTATGTTCTAAATGTTTGTGAGCTCTCAGTAGTCCACAAACTTCCATTGGCTTAGAAAACTTCATCCATGTCTGTTTTCCAAAGCACAAATGATTGTCACATCTGCAGTGACAAAAGAAACAAAAACTTTAGCAAATTTTCAGAATTGAGAAAACCCTTTTGTTCAACTTAATTTGCCTGTATGATTGAGGATGCTCAATCATCGCCACAGTCAGCAACAGCATTGGTCTTTGCACAACATCAGCAGCAGCAGCAGTGAAATCAGATTGCCCACGTTCTCTTCCCTCCTCCATTGTAATTCTCCGTACCTGTTTCCCACACGCTAATCTCACACTCTCATCTTCGTGTTTGCTTCTTGGACCCAACCTCGTTTCCACATTCTCCTTTCAGAAAACCTGTGCTGCATCATCGATCTCCACTCGAGATGTGCTTCTGATCCCACAATGAATAGGACCCTGGTGCTGCAAAAATGAGATGCATTGTCGTAAGTGTTGTTAAAGTCAGAGTGTGGCTCTAATGGGAGGGGGAAATGGGGTAAACTACTGGGAGAAGAGTGATTCATATATGATTATCCATTGAGTGACTTCTGAGGGCTGCTTATGAATGATGGCTTGATGCGTCTTATCCAATGGCTTTTACATATGTCCCTATGGAAACTGAGGTCCCCCTTTAAGATGCCGATGGCATTTCATCAGCTTTTCTCTCTGGGAATGATGACACATGTATGACACGGGGTGACTCAGGATAAGTGATATAGCAATACACGCTTGGTGTAAAACCATGTTGCATGTATTTTTTATGATGATTATGTTCAAAGAAAGGCTATAAAAACATTTAACTGTAAAGAGTGAGTTTGAGAGTATTTAGCTGTATTCAAACAGCAAATAGGAGTTTTAGTCATTATTTTCTAACTAATTAACAAAACCATCAAGGCAGGGGGTACTCTAAGTATAAATGAAAACCCCAAGGGGTATGCGAGACAACAAAATGTTGGGAACTACTGGGTTAGATGGGTTCTGATTAATGAGCTTATAAGATCTGTCCTTGGGCAGGGCACAACATGGACAAATACAGCACGGTATATACAGTAATTTTAAGTCAGTACTCTGATTTTGGTGTCATTATTTAAAACATCTTTGAGCTCCTCCATCATCTTTGAGCTCCTCCATCAGGACAGAGATATGGACACTTGTCTGCCAATAAGAATGTGTCTCCAGGAATTTGATTTTGCTCAACACCATCAGGGTGCTGAATAAATGATAGGCCCAGTCTGTGCCATTCTTTTCTATTGAAGGTGAACTGCTGTTGCGTCTGGAATGAACTGATATGAACTATTAACTAGTTGCAATGGTTGTATATTAATATTAATGTGTTTTTGTCATAGGCTGTGTAGATGTACCTCTGTATGTGAACATGCAAGACAAGTTTCTGCCATTGTTGTAATGGGGGACAATTCGGTTTTTCCATCATATTCTATTCTATTCGCTCCAATTGGGGTCAACAACTTCTGCATGTGCATGGACACAGCATTCAACTGGGAAGTGACACGCAAATCCTTAGTGTTTCCTCATGCATTATAATAATTCAAATCTAGTGGGGCATTATTTTTTATTTCCATCCATCTTCTCCTGCATACCATTTGCCAGATTGTGGCGGCAGCAGTCCAAGCTGCCTGGATCACACTGCACTAGTCCCTTATGGCTCCTCTCACAGGTGGTGGGTCCACAACAGGACAGCCTCACGATGCTCCTTCAGGCTCAGCATCAGGTGCTGCCTCTGGGTGACATACTAACTGGTCTTTATGGTTGATCATCATAAGGAGCGTCTGGACTGCTTTTCGTCTGATCCGTCACCTAGAAGGTGTTTGACATGGGAGATCCTACCAGGGGCACCACGCCTAGCCATCGCTAGTCCAGTCAAATTTGGCAGGAAAATGGGTCAACCCTCAACAACTTGCAACAAAAGGTCTTTCAACTTCCTACTCAGAATGTATCCCTTTATACCAGGGGTTTTCAACCAGTGGTCTGTGGCCCCCTGGTGCCCGTGGCAGTACTGCTGGTGGTCCGTGACTTGCTATCCAGTTTAACTACTAGAAATACGCTAGGGTCGCAGCATATTGAATATTAATGAACAAGTTGATTTATCTCTTACTTACTATTACTATTGTTATTTTAAACATTTGAGAACACAAAGCATTGTAAAATAAAGTATATAGCCCTCTTTTATACAAAAAAATAGGCCTATATCGCACACACGAGTGGGCCACAGACTACTGCTTAGTCTGAATGGTGGTCCCTGGGGCAGAACCAGTTGAAAACCCCTGCTTTATACCATACTAAAAGTCACGGAAAATTGGAGTTCGGGAAATGCTCTGAAAATTCCAATATAAATTCCCATATTAACCCTAATTTGACCGGACTATAAAGTGTGAGAATATAATCAATGCGGTGTTGGATTGATAGCTAAGGCAAAGCTTCTCCAAAAGCAGCTGTTGAGGCACGTTCCAGTCTGCATCTGCATCGTAAGTGGTCCAAACGAGGAAGATGAGTTCAACAGATGAGTTCGGAAATTTGCAGCACGTTTTTTCTATAATAAACCAATGGAGGTTTTAAAAGGTCAAATACTGGAGTAATCGTTCATATAAAAGCATTCTGACACTACAGTGAGATAGATGTATTTACCAGCAGTGACCCAGCAGCTAACAGAGCTGTTCCACGGCTGCTTTCTACACTTTTTTATAATGTTTCTAGCCCATGTTAGTCTATGAATAACGTTTGCTAGTAGCTGCTAACATGGCGGATTTCCATGCCAACGGTGGCTATTGCCGAACTCTATTGTACACTTGTGTGTAGGTTGAATAAGTCGGATAGCTAAATACACATTTAAAGGGTGCAAGATAGTTTGGACAATGACCTTAGAAAGATGGTCATAATGTAATGGTATTGGATTTCATGTACTGAAAAAATGACCATTTCTTCACCAACAATAACAACTGTATGAACAGGTGTAAGCACAAACGCTGTGGCTGCTTTGGTATCAGAAAAAGCAAAAGTACATCTGTATCTCTGTGTATACTGAGGCTTTTGTTGGCTGTGATTTGATGCAGAGAACAAAACAAAAGTATCATATTATCTGAGAATCTGAAGGTGTTATTGGAGATACACATATATTACCCTTCAGCCTAAACATTTTTTCTGTTCTGTGTTTTTGCAGTGAAAGTACATCACACTTAACCTGGGATGCACTCAAGTTGTTGTTTTGTTAGTTTTTTTCAGTCAAGTTTGACGTGCGGGAGGGCATAACAAGTGGAGGGTTAGTGGTAGTCGTGTCCCGCAGGTGCACACTGCCGGAGTGTCCTTGGGCAAGACGCGTTACCACCTTTGCCTCCAGTGTCTGCGTACGTTGGTGTGTGTGTGCATGAGAGTGTGGATGGATGAGCAGTTCCTTGATGTAAAGTGCTTGAGTGCCTAAAGCAGGTAGAGAAGTGCTTACTTGCCATTGCAATACACAATAGTTGCTGTTAGAAATCTCAATACAATGCATTTGCACTGGCTATTGAACTTCTTGTAAGAATAAGCAAAAAACCACGGATCTGTCAAGACATGGAATTACAAGAATACATTTCACTGAGTTGGATGTAATGACAAAACATGTACAGTATTTGTTATGTTGGTTCCATTCTGAAGGCTAATGCAGCAATAGGGGACCACAAACCAATGGTGACCACCAAGAGAAAAGAGCATGAGTCCACAGTCATGTTGTCGGTCCGCGCGGTGGTGCTTTTAGCACCTCACTGCACTACACACTCACACTCACGAAACGCTGAAGGTCTCTCAAATTTTGGAACCAAGCTGAGGGCCTTCCTATGCGACTGTGCATTTGGCTAACATGATTGTATTTGTGTTATTTTATTTTGTAATATATTACATTTTATGTATGCTATGTACTAGCAGGGGAACCTATGGCTCACGAGCCACATGTGGCTCTTTTGATGACTGCATCTGGCTCTCAGATAATAACTGCCCACGATGGACAACTCAGTTAAGGGTTTCATCCCCCACTGAACCCTTAAATTTGCTAAAGTGTACTATAACCAGGCGTCTCATTGATGAAGCACCTGCTTGTTATTCGCGCTCAGACCTCACCACATTTCACTCTAAAGCCGAGCTGTTATCAGCTGTTTGTCCAAAACACAAGTGTCTGTCAGGTCCAATGTGCGCCACACACGTCTCAAGTGCTGCGTAAAAGCGATCGTACTCCACAGCGTGTCAGTGTCACTTTCTCTGTGTGGTTCATGTGGCGTAGATCGAGGACAGTGATAACATGAACGTTTATATCGCCGCGACTGCTTATCATATCATAGTTTGCGTTATGGTTTGGAACAGGGAGCGTGCGCTCCTCCTGTTCACAGGTAAATCTACAGACTTTCCCCGGATCTCATTCACATCATGTGACTGCATTGAAGTGAGCCCTCCATAATCTGGCCCCTCCATACCTCACAGACCTGCTCCACCACCACACTCCATCACGCTCCCTCCGCTCCTCCGACTCCAACCTCTTGTCCCTCCCCTATAGGACCGAGCTCCGAACCTGGGGCATCTTTGAGTGTCTAGAAAAGCGCTATACAAAAAAAAATGTATTATTATTATTATTAAAAGTAAAGCCTTGTGACAGTTTCTGCTCATTGCTTCCTGATAAGTCCATACTGATTTCAAACATGTTTCAGCAGCACATTTGATGTCAACAAAAGAGCGATTTCTACTCCGTAAACTCATGGCACTTTGGTTTGATTGACAAGCATCTGTTTCACAGCTCCTTTACTTTTAATATTATTTTTAATGTATGCGGGTTTGGTCAGGTCAGATTGGCATATTGAGACCCAGTTTTTAGGGTCTAGTGTGCCACAGTACACTAGTCGACTTTTGCTTTAATGCCCTACGATGTACAGTTGTGGCCTAAAGTTTACATACCATCAGCGCTCTGAGACTCACTGCGTGTGTGAAAAAGTGCTCAACAAATAAATATTGATTGATTGCTTGATTGAAGAAGGCCCAAATAGATAACTGCTCAGTTTACACTAACACAAAGCTACATTGAATCCTTTCCCCCATTCACCTAGAACAGCCTTCCCATTTCCATTTCCATTGTGCAGCAATAGTGTCCCATATTTCATGCACATTTACCTAAGAGTGTGCAGCCGCTCGATCATCTTCTAAAGTGACAAATTCATATTGAGTAACGGCAGTTTAATTACAGCCTTCCCCCTAAAGCCCTGAGGCAATTTGATTTCAAATTAATACCTAGCGGGACGTTCAGCATCGGAGAGGGTATAGGTAAAATATAGTGCCACTGGTGACTCAATGCTAAATGTATTTGCTCCAAATGTGTATTGTCACACAATGTTGAAGTAATCGATGCAATACTCAAAGGAAAACAGAACTTAGAGGTTATTTTACCTAAAACGCTAAAAAAAAAACTTACACAAATTAAAGTCAAATCTGCTTTTGAACTTTCGGGAACATTATGTAAATGTCTGCGTTTTGTGAAGGTGACACAATAAAGTTTAGCACTTTGGAGGAAGACATAGAAAATAAGTTTTTCACTCTCACATGAACTGTATGCAGCTGAAGGTAAGGGATGAAACATATTCATGTGCCTCAACAATTATTTGAATGTTGAAAGCAATAATCTCTGGACTTTGTTGAATTGAATAATAATGTTATATGGTAAATGGTTTCAATTTGCATGATTGCAAAATAGTTTATTTAAGAAATAGAGAAAGTTTTGAGTGTATGCTGCTTGCCCATGAGCTTGATTGTACCATCTTGTCATATGTGAATAAAATGAAAATGAATGAATAAATTAAATTCTGGGAACAGGTTTGAGTTTTGGCTATGGGGTACTTTTGTAATTACACAGACCTTGAAGAGCCACTCTCTTTGGATCAGGTCAGGACTTGGAGCAGAGCTGGGAAAGTCCTTGGTGGTTTTTGGGTAAAGAGTGATTGTATCAGTCTTTTGTTTTTGCACATTGCTTCTGGCTGAAGATCCGTCGTATGAATAATGCATGCCTCACCAAATCATTTGTTGGTTAACAGAGACTAATGAGGCTGCTACTTAGCAGGATTATGAGGCTCTTAATGAGAATCACGACACAGTCCTTCCTCTGCTACTGTAAGAGACAATAGTTAGTAGTAACGTATTGACTTTTCAAATAGTTTTTACTCAGAAGTTGATCTTAGATTTTTCTCATTTTTAACTTGTGTAATAAGATTGCCGTAATGATTTAATTACTTAAAATAGAATGTTTTGCAGCCAGTGTTATGTTTTTCATAACCTGCTTGACCCCTCTGTTCATGCAAGCAAGATTAATGTCTGGTCAAAGGTCACAACAAAAGCCGTATGAGTGGAAAACAGTGTGTTCATGTGACATCACAACATTGTAGAGTTGTTTTCAATTTCATTCTGCTTTTTGAGTGAAGAAAGGGCTTCTAGCATGTAATACCTCACCTGCGCTGCACTGCAGGATGAGACGTTTGGAACATGCGTCTGACGAGACAAAAGTGGATCAACTTTATCGAGTACATCTCTCCATGTCCCTCTCCACCTCTGCGCAGTAAAGCTCCCCGGTTTTAACACTAGAATTACCAAGGCAGTCATTTTGACTGTTTCCAGATTTGTATATGTCATTACTCTGGATACATACATTTTTTGTATTCCTCATCTGCTGACTTTTCCTGTATCTGTATGTACAGAGGTGTACATACAGGACTGCTCAATTGATTTCAATGTCATTTTTGAATGTATCAATTTTTTTCTCCCATTCTGGCCAATGAGGAGCAGAGGGCAATGGGAGCAGAGAGACCAACTGCCTTAATGTCAAATAGCAGATATTTTGAGCTAGTTGGGATAAATCTGTGAATATCTGTGAATATCTGCATGAAAAAAAAAAACATTCTGTTGGCACACTCAAACTAAGTATAAATATTGTATATATTTTTAAAAGATGTTGCCTTATTCAGTCAGGTGCAAATGTTTTCAGTTTGAAGGACTTTAGAAGCACAAGATTAATAGGGCACATTTGTGATTCTAATCCATGAGTAAAGACAAAAAAGTTGTCTACTTTGAAAATTCAATACAAAAACGAAATGGTTCAAAAGAGTAAAATACATCGACAGTGGCTCAAATGGTAGTTCCTCTCATAATCAGAAGGTTGGCGGTTCAAATCAAATCCTATCTGTGAATCTAGTGCATGGGTGAGTAGTTGGTAGTAGTCCAAGGGGCTGATAGTGCACAGTCAGGCTAAAATACTGTGATGATTTGTGCAAAAAGAATTAAGCTGTTGATGAAAATGTACCCTGCCATGATCACAACATTGCCTTTTTTTAGCACGGCCCATCTATGCAAATGAAAGACAGCTCGTAGCATCATCATTCATTTTTATGTTATTATGCTACATGATTTTGTCCCCTGCAGCTCTGCTCGACTCTCCAAGCTCGACTCTCCAGGCACCATCGCCGAAGCCCACAGTAATCCGTCCTCCCAGCAGCCGCTTCCCTCTTGACCACTTGAGTCGCCACTGGTCACCGGGCAGGACGGGGGCTTGGCTTAATTCAGTCCCCGGTGCTTATCTGGCCCACAGAGGCACCGCTGGGATGATGGAGGATTCACACAGGCTTTTCAGCAATGGGCCCATCATGCTCTGCTGTCCCGACCCTCTCTCTCTCCCCCTTCAATAGTAAAGCAACTAATGGTTTTCTCATCAAGCCTTTGAAGTTTTGTTATATTGATCTATATAGCACTAAAATGCATGCTACCATGTATAGAATTCGGGATACAAGTCTTATATTTTCATTTATGAGCGAGAAGAAGCCCGTGTCCAGGTGATGTGCTTGAAATCCTTTATTCGAAGTGTATAAAAAGAAACCCTGATAGAAACTAAAATACAAAATATGGACCTGGTTTCAAGAATATTCTTTGACTTTTATGTCCAAATCAGTGTTGTTTTTCGTCTTCTCCTCATTGACTAAAACATTTCAATCAGAATCCTCTATTTTACTGTTGTATAACCTTGGGAAGATACAATGATAAAAAAATTACAAAAACAAGTAAAATGTGATTTTTCCGTCTCGTTCCAAAACATCAATCACTCAGAGGCCTCTATTGTGCTTGTATGCACGCCCACCAGCCGCCCTCCCACTACAGCTTGTTCGTGGCAGCGCCGCTTTCTTGTTCCTAACCTACCTTTGAAAACAGCGCCTTTAGTCAAACCAACACTCTGAAAACATGGATTCTTTTCATGTCCTCATTAATTTCCTCCCCCCCTCTTTCCTTCTTGCGCGTCAACCGTCGGCACTGAGCTGTTTAGATAAGCCAAATTCCCTACAGCACTTCCGCATCACCAGCGCTTTGCCTTATCAAGGTCAAGAGGGCGCCACGCAACACTTAAAGTGTTTTATCGGCATATTATCCACCAGCAAGGAGCACCGTGAGGCTTAATAGTCTGGGTTTTGATGACAAGCTCGAAGTAAGTTAGCGATGCCTGCGCCACTTTGACCTGAGGAGAGTAATCTGTTGCTCCTAATCCCCGCCGAAGAGTGGACCAGCCTCTTTCTCACTAACCTCGTCAAAACAGTCAACTCCAGAGTCTTAAGCCCTATTCACATGGGATAAACATGATCTGGGGACCCCATGTAAAAAATAAATTACCCCCTACATCTGCTTTTTTGGGGCACATTCCCACTGGATAACCAAAGTCTATGAATGCGTACTGCGTAACATCTGCTCTCATTCACGAAACAAACTTACGAACAAATTTGTTCTTAAGGCTGACTTAAGAACATTTTGGGCAATCACAAAATTTGTTCTTAGCTGAAAGAGTTCTTCTGGAAGAACAAATCCTAAGAACAGTCAGGAGGACTCTTACGCACAAAAAAATCTTTAAGAACAGTTTTGTCTTCTTAAGAACGCTTTGTGAGTCAGACTTAAATTTTAGTTGTACTTAAGAACTTTTTCTTAAGAAAATATTTGTGAATGAGGCCCATTGTTTTCAACATGGCAGGAGCAAAAAAGAAAAGTAGTCACTGGACATGTGGAGAAACACTTAAATGACTAGATATTTGGGGTGAACCCAGGGACCAAAGGCAATTCGAACAAAGGGTGCATAACCATCTGGGAAAATATTCACAATGAGTTTGTGCTCCGGTGCCCGTCTGTCCGTGATTTTGGCAACTGGACGAAGTGCAAAGAAAGGAAGTGCCATGATTGTCTCAAACATAATAAAAAGACCAGTGCTGACCCCATCACATGTCCTTATTATGAGGAACTGGACGCTGTAAGATGACGACAAAGTTTCCTTTCTATCGTTTGTTTGAACAGCATGTTTGAACGCAGCAATCAGTTTAGCAACAGCAGCTAACGTTAATGCTGTATACGTGATGCCGTTAATGATCATAATAAATGGTACTTTTATGCCTGTTATTGTCATTAACACTTATTTTCTGTGTTTCACAGTTTGCCAACCTACAAACTACACAGGAGAAACCAGGATGGACAACGAGGGGAGTTCAGATGATGAGGAAGCAGACTGTGGTAAGTAGTCTTCACTCACTGGCCTGGTTTCTGCACAGGATACTGCAGTGCCAATAAGCCATTTACGGGCGCGCGGTGCATCATGGGAAAGGTCACATGGTTTGTTGGCTACCAAACAACAGTCAACGATGGGAGAAAGCAACGAGGAGAGCTATGGTTTGGACCACTTCTGTATGGCAACAGACCAGGGATATTTACCACCGACAGCACATACTGTGGACCATAATGACATATCTTTGTAGCACGGCTTTAGCGTTACTGCAATGCAGCCAGGGGAATATTGCCGTCGTTTTTAAAGTAAGCTACTATGTTTTCGGCACGTTTACTGGATTAATTTAGGCTGTTTATTTAATAATATGGACTTAACATGAGTGAAGTGACTTGACGGCGTATAGCAGTATACAACACAATGGATGTTAATTTGACTAGAAGCAATTTTAAAGTTTCTCAGTGATTCCTGACGATTTCAAATGTTATAAAAAGTGACCGTGAGTAAAAATGGTCTATGTCAGACTGGTCCCATGTCCTTTCGTTCCCTGTTTGTGTTCCCTGTTTCAACATATTGACAAAATAAAGTGTG
>OMNZ01017758.1:0-15004 GCA_900303255.1 Lesueurigobius sanzi | reverse complement strand
TGGACGGCCGTGTCTTGGTAAGTTCGCAGTGGTGCCATACTCTTTCCATTTCCAAATGATGGATTGAACAGTGCTCTGTGAGATGTTCAAATCTTGGGAAATCTTTGTATAACTTAACGCTGCTTTAAACTTCTCCACAACTTTATCCCTGACCTCTCTGGTGTGCTCCTTGGCCTTCATGATGTTATTTAGTGACCAATACCCTCTGACCATAGCTCTGAGGCCCTCACAGAACAGCTGTAATTAAACTGAGAGTAGATCACACACAGGTGGCCTCTATTTAATCATTAGGGCAAGGTGTGAACATTCAGCAGTCAGTAGGAATGTTTTAAAGGCAATTTAATACACTCAGAAAAAGCTGTATGAATACTTGTGCACACCCCACTTTTCACTTTTCTATTTTTAAAATAATAACAAAATCATGTATCATTTTGCTTTCACTTCACAGTTGTCTGTTACTTGTGTGTGAACTTCCAGTAAAAAAGTCAAAATAAAATATTTATGTTTATGGTTGTAAACCTGACAAAATGTGCAAAAGTTCAAGATGTATTAGTACTTACGAGAGGCACTGTACATTTTCTTAAAAGCCTTTATTCTGCTGGGTTAGTACATATTAAAATAATTTAAATCATATAAATTGCTGGTTCCATTTCGTCTCCAAACAAGCCTTTTTCAAGAAGTGAAAGGCCAGCGACTGTCTCCAATTTTTGTAGAGGAGTTATTGGAAAACCAGCACACCTGGGGTGATTACAAGCTCAGAACTTCTGGTGACCTGATAACTGGACGTTCAAGAACAGTATGTTGGTACGATCAAGATACAGTAACCACTTTTGTTAATAATTCTGCATTTTTTTTAAAGACGGATAATTGAAGTAGGGCTGGGTTTAAAAAATGTATTAATCATTTTGAATTGATTTTCCTTTGAATAGCCTGATATCGATAAAAAAAAAATGGAAATCGATCCTTTTACCGCAACAGACGGGGGCATGGCCGCTCACGTCGCCGACGACTTGTGCATTCAGTAGAGGAGGGTTCAGGCTTGAAATTTTTATCCAAAAGGCTAAGGCTACGTTAGCATTTTACAAATCTGCTGACTCTGCACTTTACACAATCGCCCAGGGATTCAAAACGGTACTAGGTAAAAACTTTTGTTTGTGTTGGAATCAAATCTGGCCCTTGTGAATTGAATCAGTTTGTGAAATACAAATCCATACCCAGCCCTAAATTGAAGTAATTATTATAAATATTTACCCAAATCTCAGCACAATATTAGATGTCAAACCAGTGAACAGTACAAACTATTCAATGATTTATGATCATTAATTTTAAGGAAATACTTCACCTTTTGCATTATAGAAATGTTTCATGCTACTTTGTTCTCAATATATTTTGGAAAAGGGGTGGGATTAAATAAGTATATACTTTATGTCCACAGCCTTTATGCTGCATTTTGTTTTGTAACGACACTTTGTGTGTAGATTACATGTTCAAAATAAAATCATTCATTCAATATTGACTGACTGAGAAAAGGAAATTGAACAGGTTCCAATAAAATAAATACATGCCTACATTTTAAATACATGTTGTTCTGGAAATGGTTTGACGAATATCTATAGGCTCCTGTACAGCCAACATTGTATGTCTAGCTCTTATATGCCTATAAATAATACAACTCATTTTAATTTCTAAGATGATACATACAACACACTTGTAATGCCTTGAACATTTGTCTGTAGTGCTGCTTACTCATCACCTGTTCACGGTGAGTTGCGCATCCCGATAAAAATGGCTTTCAATTTGGAGCCGAGCCGTTTGTTCATGTGTTCCCTGTGCCCACTGTGTTTGGTCGTTATGTGAGCTGGCTGAGTGCAGAACCTTTGTGTCCCTCGCTGCCAGTCCACTCACCATTATCTAACCCAGCAGAGTGGAGTCACTGGGTCACAGGGCCCGCAGCTCAGCAGCGCCCAGAAAGTTGTACTTGCGTCACTGCTCCAAATGGTTGCATCTGAGTTAGTATCCCCCTCTGTGGAATCAATACGGTGTGGAAATAGCACGGTCGTTTGACTCTGGTGTTAATGATGCCCCCTGACCACTGTGCATTCATACACAAGAATCTGTTTGTCTGCATTCAAACAACCCAAGGCAGAGCATTTTCACAAGAAACTTCTTTGTGGAAAGATTTAATTCAACTTTCCAAGAAACTGGAGTAAGTTTCCAGACAAAGTTGAAATTACTGTAAAGGTCACAATCATAACAAGTTTGCTTATGTATCACTTATGACAAGAATGATGGCAGACACCATTTTAATTAAAAGTGTTATTGACCAATTGAATTAAAAGTATCAGTAACATAAATTATAGAAAAACATTACAAACCTTTCTACCATAGCCTTTTTGATCAATCTTTAGAAATGAAATGCACTTTTTTGTCTGTAAATTTAAAAATAATAATGCAGATTTATTCAGCCCGTGCATGGTCAAAATGGATGATCTTTGTGTCTAAATAAAGTTCAGGCCTGTACTGTATGTTGTGTAATTATGCAAGTATATACTACTTTGAAAGAGGCACAAGTGTTGGGTTATAGTAACAAGGTTATAAGGGAGAGTTGCAGTGTGTCGGTTACATTTTGTAGATAACTATATTCTAAGTTGACTGTGCACTGTGTCGATTGGTAGTGGGCCTAATGAATGTTGGCATTGGTGATTTCTCCTTAAGTGCAGTTTGCTGCTTGTGAGTGCACACGCTGGAGTTAATCCTGATAAGAAATGCTTCTTTAGCCGAGAGGAACACTGCTCAATGGTGGACTGTGAGGAATCACAGGGCTTTATGTGCGTATGAGGCTGCAGCGGGTCTAGGCTAGAGAACATGTCCTGGTTTTAATTTTCTCATTCTGCGTCATTCCCTCGTCAAAACGTATAAATCACGAACGTGTTCAAATGAACGCAGAAAGACCCCTAGCCTTGAATTTTTTTTTAAATCTTCACTGACAAATGTTTGCTCTGCTTTTTATCACTTTGCAGATGAATAAAGGACAGTGATGTGGTGCAGTGCACTGTATCCTGATGGGTCCAGCCTGTGAGTGAGGGTTTGCAAGGGAAAGGAGGCCAGTACATTTGGGTCCTGCGTCACTCTGCGGCCCCTGGGGGAAGCACGGTGCTCTCTCTCTAACCTCTGCATATTTACACAGGGTTACAGGATCAAGTGTTTATTGTTTCTCCTATTTTCTCAGGTGTTGCTTTGCACATGAGAAGTTGTACATGGCGAGTTTTTATGCCGCTGAGGCTCTGATTTTCAGACACAACTGGCCTGAAACACTTTAGTTTGACAAATGACTTTGCAGAACATTTACAGTATTTCACTTATTTGTGCCTCAAGTGACATGGGCCTCAAATATGTAATAAGATAGAGCTTTATTGTCCCACAGGGGGGAATTTGTTTCCACAGCTCAATCACAATACACACATACAGGCTGCAAAAACAACATATTACATATTGTATGCATGATTACACACAATTACAGACTGTTTAGTGCGTGTGAAGAGAGTGGTCAGAGTCCATGGCTGTGGTTCGTGCTAGGCGTGTGGCGCTTTATTATTAATGACAGAGTGGTCTGTGATGGGGAGATGGATGATTTTAGCAACAGTTTGTGTAGCTTTGGTGATTTTTTTCTTGTTTTTGCTGGTGAACATGTTGAAGAAGCAGGGGGGACAGTAGAGCACGATGGGTTGGATTATGCTGTTGTACAGCAGTAGCAAAAGTACACAAAATATTTGTGTTTGCTCTTTCATGAACTTATTTATGGTCTTCTTGCATAATACGGCTTTCAATGGTTACCAATAGGCTACGTTATTCTATAATTATAATGAATCAGAACTTGTAATTGACCCTATGGTCTGCAGTGAGTTGACCCACCAGATTCCACATTAGCACCATATTTGACCCCATTTCATTTTTGCCTGCAACATCTTGCACAGTTCAACAGAATGGCTCTACAGGGCGCCGGGGTGAGTGGTGGGGGTTGGTTTCTGCATTATTACTACTACAACTACTGCATTCGTCTTATAGAGTGCTTTTCCAGATGCACAAAGCCACTTTACAATTTCATGCATCATTCATTCACTCTCCATTGGTGGTAGTTGAGATCTAAGTAGCCACAGCTGCCACGGAGTGAAAAGACAGAAGCGTTACTTCCATCTGTGTTGACCCCTCCGACAGGTTAGCCCCAGGTTCGGCCATGCGAAATTAAAGACTAATATTTGATGCAGTTAGCAAGGTTTATTTGTTAATACACAAGGCAATTCAAAGGTCTTCACAAGAAGGTAAAACATAAATATAACTAATTAATTAATTACATTAAAAGCGATGAGTGCAGATAAAATACTTTCACAGCTAAAAATAAGCTACAAAAGATTTAAACATTGTCAGAGTTGAGGCCTTATTTCTCACATCTTCTGCCACACTTTTCCAGATTTTAGATTTCCAGTAGTGATCAGCTCTTTTGAACGGCTCTTTCAGGTGAACAGTTCGAACTGGATCTCATGTATGAAAAGAGCCAGATCTCGTGTCTGTTTTTATCAACTTTTCTGAATGAAAATGATGAAATTGAATAAACGCTCAAAAACAGCTGAAGGGCAGAGAAAAGATAATGAAGATACTTAGCAAACCGTCTCTGTAGGTTCTCAGTCGTACAGGAGTTGTCCATCGTAGGCAAACATTCTTCAGTCACTGATGAAGCTCTTCGGATAAAGAGTGAAACGTTCTACACTTCAGCTACGAGTAATAATAATAATGGCTTACACTTGTATCGTGCTTTTCAAGCCTGATTACCAAGTTTCTCAAAGCGCCGCACTGTAGACATTCATTCACTCCATACTCAGTGGTGATGGAAGCGAGGCTGCCATTCTGCGCCATCGGTCCCTCCACCACCACCAACCATTCACTCTCTCACTCATTCATTCTGGCCTATTGTGCATGTTTTTGGTGTTAGGGGAAACCGGAGCACCCGGAGGAAACCTACGCAGACACGGGGAGAACATGCACACTCCACACAGAAAGGCCCCGTCTGGCCCGGGGATCGAGCCCGGGACCTTGTTACTGTGAAGCACGAGCGCTAACCGCTGCGCCACCGTGCCGCCAAGTACAGATGAAGACTGAAGAATCTTTGCCTACGATTACTTAGCAAAGCAGTAGCCTCTTTTTCTTAACTGTTGATCAAACCTTTATACACCTGACACAAATTTCAAAGGATAAAATCAATTTCCGCTGTAATTATTAGTAATTAAATTAAAAGTTGCGCCTCACAGCAAATTAGCTTTTAGATAATATGAGTTTGAAAAAATTAGCCAATCTGTTGAACGGCTGTTTCAAATGAATGGATCCCAAAGATTCGCCTCCCTGTAAAGAGCCCATCATTAATTTCCAGACCAATGCTCTCAAAATGTTATACTTTTAAAAATTACATAATGCTTTTCAGGCCGTAACAGTCCAACAATCAAATGAAAGACTTTTTAAATGATTAGGACCCAGCGGCTGCCCTGTCCGACCACCACCACACACCGCACACCACACAGTCTCTGGTAACAAACCGGGCTCTACCCTGTTTTGCTTCCGAGAGCTGATGAGATCGGTCATTGTGAAAGTGATATGGCTGTAACTGAACTCTGACCTTTATCAATGCAATAAACCGTCTCCACTGTATTAATAATTGGAGCAGGCAGAGCGGTGGCACACAGACCCAGTGGCCTCTGAAGGGGTTGATGTTGATGTGAGCTGAAGGACTGAGGTGCTGCATCAAGACCAATGGACTGTTGGAATGACTCAGGGCTTTCCGCAGACAGCATTCTCCCTCAGACCAAATGGAGGCGTCTGCCCCAGGGACACAGAAGGTTAGAGTTATGTGAAACCAGTTTAGGCAAGGAGCTACTGAATCATTCATGAAAGACAATGACCTTTCTGTCTGATCCACACTCCAACATTTGATTCAATGGTCATTCAGCTGATGAAAATTACCTTCAAGGACAAGCATATGGGCTGATAATGCAGCGATGTGACAATGCTATGGGAAAGGTCAGAGTGTTCTTGGAATCAAATCTAATTAAAAACAGCCTGATAAGCCTTTAGTTTGAATTTTGTCTCATATTTTAAAAGGAATAAGATTTAAACAGGTAACCCTGGTTTTTGGAGTGCTCCTTTAATAATAATACAACTGGACAATGAGCACAATTTGATTGTAGTCAATTCATATATTATCAAATTGAGCTCACTTGCCACTTAAAACATTTAGTAGTAATATGACACACTTTATGATTGTATCAATACTCTTTCAGAGTGTTGGGAAAACCTAATTTATATAAGCGCCATCTGGTGGTCAAAATGACAGCATTCAGCCTAAAGAACGTAAACTCAACACTGGCTCAACTCGTTTATTCTCCTTCAGAGTCATGAGTGCCTTTGTTTAACCAGCTGATAATAAAGGGATCATGGTTAGAGCATAACCCCACTCAGAGGATAGATACAAAGAATGAGAGCCTACAATTAAAAGAAAAATGGAGTCACAGATCAAGACAGTATCAAGATAAGAAATACTTGCTTGTGAGAGTAATGGACTGTATATAATGACTTCTGAAGCAAGATTATCACTCATAGAAGGACTAGTTATATAAAGGATTTATGATTATTATATTGATTATTATGGTTGACAAGGAACAAGTTGTCAGTTTCTCAAAATTACACACTGAAAAAAACACACTGCAACATAATTAATAAAGTGAACTTTATTGTCCCCGTGGGGAAATTTGTCCTCTGCATTTGACCCATCCTTCGATGCCGCTGGGGCAATCCGTCAGGAGCAGTGGGCGACTGCAGTGCAGCGCCCGGTAATGCTATAATTAATCTTCATTCAGGGACAGGAGAGCAGCCCTGTGGACTCCAGTGGACTATTATGAATTTTAACCAGCCCCACTTGTGTCAGCATCGCTCTCACTTACTACTTTATGGTCTTCTTGGATGCCTCTTCTTCGGCTTATGTAACCACATTTACATGTATGTGTAACTTGACCCATAATGCAAGTCTAAGCAAGTGTGTGCAGGTGAAGTAACTGTGCAGCATGAACCTCCAGTCACATTGGGCAGGGGCAAGAAGACTTCACATGGGCCCCCTTGTCCCATTTTCGATTATTTTTTAATAGAAAACGCACTGCAAAAGATGGTATCTTGAAATTAAAATTACTCAAACTAAGAATCTTTGACTTTATTTTGAGTAATTTGACTTGTTAAGAAAAACATCAGCCAGTGGAATACGCATGGTTGCAAAAATAACAAACAGTGCAAACGTACTTGTTCCTCTGTCAGATTGTTCTCACTATAACAAGGGTATAACTATAATAAGGGTAAATTGACTTTTTCAAGAAAATTTGACTTATTTCTAGATTACTTCTTGCAGTGTGGACTCCTTCATGCACTGCAAAATGTAAATTAGAAATAACAATGTCTCAAGGGTGCCTAAAGTGCGGCCCAGGGCCAAATGATGCCCTCGGACCAATTTTTGGTGGCCCACAAGCTTCTTGTTAAATTGGCACATGCACATCACCAGAGATTATACTTTTTTTCTGCAAGTTTAACAATTCTGCACAATTAACCTCATAAACTTTGTTTGTATTGTGAGGCAGAGCTTACATTAAGATTCCAGACTAAATAAAGGTGTGGGGAAAGGTTTACACCTCTCTTAAATCAACCCAGTTGAATGTTTGACTTCTCTGGCCACTGATCTGTATACACTTCAATATGTGGCCCTTGATGAAAAAAGTTTGGACACTCCTGGTATAATTCAATCCAAAAATAATCTTCTGCACTTACATTTTCTACAATTTTTTATTTGCTTTTAGTGCTATACAAACAGGAGCAACATGTAAGATTGTGCTGTACAGTGGGCACAGATACAGAACAGACAGATAACCCAGACAGATGTGGGTGTAAGAAAGGTAGATCAAACTGGGTGTGTGTAGTAGGTGCAGGATGATTTTATGAATTGCAATCAAATCTTAGATTTAGCTCAATACAAAAAAGGAACTTCAGAGTGGGAATATAAAAAAAAAATAATAATAACAATAATAATAATAATTAGAACAACAATAAACACACTGAAATATTAATGCAGGTAAGTAAGTAAATAGAACATTGGAACAAAAATTGAATAAAGACTGACGGCAGGAGAGTTTGGGTGGAGGGAGGGTACTGTTGCTGACCTCCACCGCCCCTACATCCACTGAGCCATCATGAAAGGGGCGACGCCCCAGCCACACTTGTGCCCCAGCCGCCGTTTCCTCTCTACCCCTTTATTATTTATTTTTACTGTTTTTGGTGGTAGACCTGAACCGCTCTCAGCCTTCGGCAGAGGGCCGGCCAGGATTTTGTAGCCTCTTTAGCGCAACCCACAGTCTTCTCAATTGTTCAAGATGATTCAAAAGGTCACAAATTATTATTATTATTTTTTTAATCCATTTTTATTTATTTTTTCTTGTTGTATCTTTGTAGAGTTTTTTCCATTTGTTTAATTTCTTGGAAAGTGTTGGTAGGGAGGAGCGAGTGGCAAATAGCAGAGGAGTGGGCCAGGGTCAACGCTCAGTTGATGATGCCCCCTGGATAGTTGTGGAGATGGGCGCAGCAACAACACCTTGAAAGGGTGAGAAAAGGGAAAGGGAGACAGAAAAGATAAATAAAAATAAAATAATAAGTGCGTTCACGTGCGCACTGAGCTTTCATGAGGGTTAACTCCCTAAAGTTCACTCTTGCAAAAGTATGGTAGCAGCATCGAAAGAAAGCCGTTTTGCTGAAAAGAGTATATTACAGCGTATTGACTCGCTGTCTGCTCTACACCGTGTCTACTTCACCGGTCACACACACAGCTGGGAGAGTGAACCCGAGGCACGCGCCTCCAGTCGGGGGGCGCACAGCCGCACACACTCTCAGTAAGCACATCCCGCCAGCTTATTTATTCTTTTTTATTTTAGTATAACCACACTAACCAATAAGTGTCGGAAATATTAGAGTACCCATGCGATTCAGACCTGGTTTAGACCTGGTTTAGTCCTGGTGTAGACCTGGTTTAGTTCTTGTTTAGTCCTGGTTTAAGCCTTGTAAAGATACCAATACTGTTATCTCAAACATTGAGAGGCAGTTTGAGAAACACTGGTTTAGACCATCTGTTTTCAAGTTCAGAAAACGTGTGTTATGTTATTTTAAAAACACCATTTAATACATTTTTATTGATTGTTTTATTTTGAAAATGGCAAATACTACATTTAAATATAATACATTTTAAAAAGAAAAAAAAGTTTTTAAAACTTGAATTACCCATTTTTGACAACAGGAAAGGAAACAGACAAAAATATAATTGTATCATTTAAAACTCACCAGAATGCAGGAAATCACATCTGAATTTAGATCTTTTTTCTGGAGTAGGACCCCCAAACCCCCCCGATTAATGGAGGTGTTTTTGTCCTACCCCGTCTATTGGTCCCCCCCTACCCCAATTTGAGAGTTTCGCCCCTGCTTTATACAATATACTAAATGAGGACAAAACAGATCTCAGTCGACTACTAGGATAAAATCAGGTATAGTGCCTTTAAGGTAAGTGTAGAAAAAAACAACCACTAAAATTAGTTACTCAAATCAAGGGCAAATTGTCTGCCAAGAGTTTATGTAAAGTGCTCTAGGAATAAACTTTAACTGATTGATATTTGAGCAGTGCAGAGATGGAGCTGAAATGTTTTTGTTGTTGGCTTTCCATTTTGGGAGCCCCATCTTCCTCCAGTTATATCTGTTCATACGTCAAAGCTTCCTGTCTGTGACAATGTGAAAGGGTTTTCCCGCTCAGTACGCCCTGAGAGCTGCTGCCTGCCCCGGTCGCTGCATTATGTCTGCCTCAGTGCGTTCATGGTCTGATGTTTTTGGGGACAAAGTGGAGTGGGATACAGGCTAGTCTTTTTATTCCATTGTGGTATCAGACTTTACACTGCAAAAAGTCATCTAGAAATAATAGACATTTTCTGGACATTAGTAGATTTGCCCTTGATTCGAGCAGGTCAGTAAAATGATCTGCCAATGGAACTTGTACACTTAAAATTAGAAAATAAATCTTTGACACCTTTTCTTATTTTAAGACTAGACACTGCAGGCAGCAGCCTGATTTATTGAGTTTTGAATCCCAAAAAACAAGGCGGAATTTGAATTTTCACAGATTAATTCACAATTAACTATTCTTATTCAGAAACTAAACAAAATATCCAAACTCCCTTCTGAACAAACCCCAAAATAAAACCATACATTTAAACCTGTCTCGATCCATTATTTAGATTTGTTTGTCAGAAGTATACACAATTTTGCCCATTTTTATGCATAAAACACCTAACTTTTATATGAGAACATAAAATGACAGAAAACATTCAATACATTTTTGTCTCACATTTATGTCAGTAATATACAGCAAAAGTTTCATATTGATATAAATGAATTACATTTCCCCCTATTCACCTGCAGTGTCTCCCCAAGTGCAAAATTGCTTGTTCTATTGGCAGATAATTTTACTTAAAATTTTACATTTTTGCAGTGTATGCAGTTATAATGGTATTTGAATTGACCGTCCAGGAAACACACCACTTTTTACCCAATCTGCTCATTAGCACACTTTGGCTCAGCTGTGGCTTTGTTCTCAAAGTCTTTGCACTGTAACATGTTTAATGGGTAACTTTGCAAAACTGCTGGAAAATCCAATGGAAAATGACATGTAGCTTCTGTATTCTTTTAGCTCCTGATCTGCCGTCTCCTTTGTCAGACTTGTCGATGTTTTTCCACTGAAGTAAAAAAAAAAAAAAATGGGGGGAAAATGACGTGAACAGGATGTGCGCTAATTTCCTCCAACTCAGCGCTTGTTCCTGTCATTTGACTTGAACTCATGCTATAACCGAACAAAGGGTCGGGCTTAAGAAATACAGCCGAGCTAAGTTTAAACATTAGTAGTGAGAGATATGGCAGTGATTTATCAAATATAAACTGTTTCCGTCGCTGAGATTGGGTTATGACAAACTTTGATTAAATATTTGGATGGATTTGAGAGAACAGGTCTGCAGAGCTGTTCGCAACAACACAACCGAATGAGGGGAAGTTTTATTGGCCATTTTCAAGCCTGGTATAGGTTGCCTTCATGTGACATCACAAGATTATAAAGAGCCTATAGTTTTAAAATGCAAAAATCTAGTCTTAGTTTATTGCTAATTTCTCTGTAATTCCAATCCATACGAAACAAAAACTCACAGAGTTCAGTATCTTCTCTGTCAGCACATGTGAACTACATAAAGGTGTACAGATGTGGAGGCAATATTAAAAAGCATGATGTTGGCCAGTAGAAAGGACTTTCAGCCATAAGAATAATATGGCAGGTTTGTGAATCCATCCAATAATGATCAGGGAAAATATTTGGACTTTTTCCTTTTTGAAAATTTCTTTCAAAAACGGTTTCTCTTTCCAACTGAACGATAATTCTATAACTTGAATGCAACCTATTAAATGCACCCTAATTTCAAATCTAACTCTGCAGTGACACTATGATACATATTGGCCCCTTATTTGGAATAAAACCATTTGTTTACAAACATTAAAACCGTCTTTTAGAGAAGGATCAAAGGTTTGGTTTTGGTCAAAATATGTTAATTACCTCGACAAATTCTCTAGACTCATGACTGCTTTCCCCCAGAGCATAAAACAATAAGCTCCTCTTATGCAGCGTGTTCGTACACTCCACCGGCTCTAGCATGGACTCAACAAACACACATGACCCAGTTAGTTTGAATAACACTCGCCTTTTCACACACTTCTCTTGTGTAACTAACAATTCCGAGAAATGAAAGAGCAGCCAGTACATCTGCATTGTGCAGATGGAGCGCTTACGTCAGTGCCCAATGACTTCATGTGTGCACGGCACTCTGCGGGGGACTGGAGCCCTCCGACAGACAGGTGACCCATAAACAAACAAAGACAGCTGCTGTGACCTTTTGACTTGCAATGAACACATGGCTGTTGTTTACAAATGGCTCAAGGGAAGTCCATCAGTCAATGGTGTCACAGTCTGCTCTTGAAATGTGGCAAAAATGAGGGAAACTGAGGCAGGTGTTGGGCGTGAACAAAATAACAAATTTATTACAAAACAATGATAAGGTAAATATACAAAAATGTGAACAAGTGAATGAAACTGAATTATCAACTGAAGAAACCAAACGAAAGCATGCCTGGAGGAGAGCAGAGAGAAAGTGATATGCTGCGTTCCATTTACCTCGGAAGTTGGAAGTCGTAGCTCGGAATGACGTCACATCTCAGTTGAGGACGTTCCAGTTACAAAGTCGGAGTTTGTCACCAATGAATGAGGGCTACTGTTTTTAGCATTTTTAGCACAGCGTCTGTTGTAGTTTGCACATAACACATGTACAATGCAAATTTCACTACAGCAGGATTTTCACATATATTTGAGTCATCGTACAATGTTTGTGACTCATGTAGTGCCGCAAAAATAGTTTGTAGTGCTGTAAATTGACATTTCAAGAGCTTCTATTGACGGGTCATGCTGGCAGCGGCCATGTTGGAAATTCAACTCGGGGCTTGAGAGAGTCGTCTGACTTTCCCAGTGGGAAATACGACTTCGGGGGGGCGTTCCAGTTAGAACTCCCACTTGGAAGTCGGAAATCCCGACTTCCGAGGAGAAATGGAATGCAGCATTAGTAGTGCCAACAACTTAAAAAAGGTGCAGCTGTTGCACTGCCACAGCCCTGCCCTGCCTGCAGGAGGAACCGCCCCTGACAGGCAAGGGAGGGGCCGTGACAATGGGTTCTATTATAACAAGCAGCTAACTATCGATGTTGAAGCGCTGCATATGAGCGAGAAATCTTTACACACAGTAAAATAGTTATGTATGATGTAGCTTATTTTTTGCCCGTGTTGGCACAGCCTACATGGTGTTGACCAGGAAGAGGATGGACAGTCCACAGTTGAAATAAGAGCGTCTGTCTGTGGGGACAGCAATGACTTTCCAGAAGTCCATGATCATCTCAAGCAGGGCATTCAGACACTTCTCTGTCTGATGTCTGACATCGGTGTCAGCCGCCAAGTTTGAAAGATTCATGAGCTGGTGGCCGCAGCTGTTGTTAAGGGAGAAGAGCAGGGGGAAGTACACAGCCCTAAAGTTATCATTTCAGAGGAAGGTGAATGATGTTTTTATCCTTGGACCTTGTGCAGTATGGCCCTGATCCCATCATTAGCACACCAGTATGACTGGCTCAGGGCTAAGCTAGATCTTACAGGGACTAGAGCAGGGGTGCCCAAGATTTTTTCCATGGAGGGCCAAACCAGGCAAAGAAGGGCCAAACGCAATACTGTTTCACATGTAAAGACCACATTTAAACAGATCGACTTTTCAACTTTTCCTTTAATTACTGTGTGCTTATGAGTAGGACAAGCTGTTTGGCGTTCTTAGGTACTATTGACAGTCTATTCAGTCACAAATTACTCAAAATAAATACTCCCTTGAAAGGCCGAATTTGGCACGCGGAACTTTGGGCGCCCCTGAACTAGAGGTCAAATCCAAATAGAAATCAGACCTTCAACATAGCAAATGTTGGGTTCTATTTTTCTATTAAGAATTTAGAAAATGTGTATAACCGATATAGCAACTTGGAACTTAGGGCCTAATTCTTATATAAATATGGCGACGAGAGGGCAAATTGCTGGTGTAACCAAAAATCCTGCCTCCCTGCCTCAGCCCACTCATCCTGAACATTATTAACTCCTCTCTCTCATCTGGAACGGTCCCCTCTGCCTTCAAACTCCATCACTCCCATAATCAAAAAACCCAGTCTGGACCCTGAAAACCCCAACAATTTCCGCCCCATTTCCAACCTTCCCTTTCTGTCAAAAGTCTTGGAACGTTCTGTTGCCCCACAACTCCAACATCACCTGCATTCTCATCAGCTGTATGAGACCTGTCAATCCGGATTCAGAATCCACCACAGCACCGAAACTGCACTCATCAAAGTCGCAAATGACCTCCTGCTCGCATCTGACTCTGGTTCCCTCACCATACTGACCCTCCTTGACCTCTCTGCTGCCTTTGACGCCATCAACCACTCCATCCTCCTCCATCGCCTTCAGTCTATTGGCATTACCGGCTCTGCCCTTTCCTGGTTCATCTCATACCTCTCCGACAGATCACAATACATTTCCATCAACAACTGCAAATCCATCACCCTCCCCATCACTCACGGAGTCCCTCAAGGCTTGGTGCTTGGTCAACCGCATGTTACCCCTCGGACTCATCATCCACTCCCACGGACTACAATTCCACAGCTATGCCGACGACACCCAGCTTTACCAATCCACCTTCCTAACCACCTTCTCCACTGTCACCAACTGCCTCTCTGCAATAAAATCCTGGATGACCACCAACCTTCTCAAACTAAACTGCAATAAATCAGAAATCATGATCATTGGTCCCAAATCCCTTCTCCCCTCATCGCAGAACTTCACTCTCTCCATTGACGGGCACTCAGTCACTCCCTCTCCTCAGATCAGAAAACTTGGATTCATCTTCGACCCCACACTCTCCTTCAAACCCCACATCCGCCACGTCACCAAAACTGCCTTTTCTCCGTAACATCGCCTGCCTCCGCCCAACCCGCTCCAACTTCGCCGCTGAAATCCTCATCCATGCATTCGTCACTCGACTACTGCTTCCTCTACAGACTCCCCCTCATCCCCCCTGACATCCAAAAGCCGCAATACATACAAAACTCCGCCGCCCGCCTCCTCACCCATACCCGCTCCAGAGTCACATCACCCCTGTCCTCCAAAAACTCCACTGGCTCCCCATACAACAGCACATCCACTTCAAAGTTCTGCTCAACACCTACAAAGCCCTCCATAACCTGGCCCCTTCATACCTCACAGACCTCCTACAGAACCA
>OMNZ01017757.1:8177-26904 GCA_900303255.1 Lesueurigobius sanzi | reverse complement strand
AGAGCCACATGTGGCTCGCGAGCCATAGGTTCCCGCCCCTGCTTTAAAGGGATGTTTCTACACTTCTGAGTTACTGAAAAAGCCCCAACAGAGACTGTATTTCCTGAGGATCCTAAGGAAAAATAACATCTGCCAGAGACTGCTGGTGTCCTTCTATAGGTGCGCGATCAAGAGCATCCTCACATACTGCATGTGTGTGGTATAACAGCTGCATGGGGGCTCAGAGGAAAGTGCTTCAGAAGATCATTAACACTGCTCAGAAGATCACTGGCTGCCCTCTCCTCTCTCTGACAGAGCTATACAGCTCACGTTGCCTCAAGAAGGCCCAAACCATCATCAGGGACACCTCACATCCAGGACACTCCCTCTTTCAATTACTACCTTCAAGGAGTAGGTACAGGTCCATTAAGACCAGGACAAATAGATTTAAGAACAGTTTTTATCCAAGTGCAGTTGCCACAATGAATGCTGTCAAATGTGACCGACCATAGGCCTAATGTAACTGATGAGTGTGTCATGTTGTGTGTCATTTTAAAGGATTAATTGCCTTTTAACATTTATTGACTTTTTTTGGAAGACATCAACTGGACTACAACATTTTCGTTGTACTTGTTGCAATGACAATAAAGATTATTCATTCATTCATATTCATTCATGACAGCTGTACAAGTTAATCAACCATTTAAACTTCAGCGTTACCCACAAATTTGAAAGAGATCATGGTGGCATAGGTCATTTAAGTTCAAACCATTTCAAATCAATCAATTACTTTTTATTATGGGGTTAAAATGTCACTTTCCATTTTGGGGAGAAAATTAGACCATGGGGGGACGCCATCGTCAAACAGCACCCCCGATTTCCCTGGGTGCAATTAATTTAATCATTGCAAACTCACAAGTGGGTGTACAGTACCTTCCAATTGTCAGTGTTTCCCAATTCCCACAGATGTCACACAGTACACTCTTGTGTTGGGCAGAAACAACTAATGGATTAATCGGCAACAATCGATTATTGAAATAGTTGCCAACTATTTTAGCTATCTTTTAGTTACTCAAACATAGCAAGAACTTTGTCTTTTTGGTGAATATGGCATCATAATCGTCTGATTAATTGATGACCAAAATAATCATCATTATTTACAGTGCTACTCTTTAGTCAACACTGGAGGACCCGGCTTCTTGGATTACGTCACACCACGAGTCATTAACAGTCATGATCTGTAACACTGAATGAACTTACACAAGCCTTTTGGCCTCAGTACAAATCACAACACCTACTTTATTATTGGCTCGGCTAGATTTATTGTACTGTGTCGACACATGGAAATAATTACAAGGCTGCATTATTTTATTCTTCAAAAAAGAGCTGTCAGAATTATACATAAAGCATCATATAGGGAACATACAAATACTCCAATTTGACCATCTTGTCAATCTTCAAACAGCACAAATAACGTTTTAAGTGAATATCAAATTTGCGACCAAATAATCTTCACAAAATGTTCAGTAACAGACAAGGGTGCGACAATCCAAGAGGGAACTTAAAATTTAATCAACCCCTTATATGTACAACTAAGAAAGTTTTTGTTTCGGTTTGTGTGGAGTGAAACTGTGGAATAGTTTGAAAGAAACCCTTTAAGGGAACTTTACAAAAGGGAAGTCTTGCAGGTTTGTGTTGAAGAGGGGTTTAAACCCATACATGAAGTACTCTTGTACTTAGGTGTATGTGTATATGTATACTGTATATATGCATGTATATGTGTGTATATATACACATGTGTATGTATGCATATGTACATAGGTATGTGTTCTTTCCTAAGGCTATTGTTTGTTTTGTGGCGTGTTACTTATTGTGTGGTTATGGCAGTAATAATAATGAGATATGAAGAATGTATTGGACGGACTGAATCATTGATTTATACTGTAATGTAAAACTATACAAGCAGAAAATATTACTTTAGTGAAAGGGGTGGGAATTAAATGGTCACACTTCATCCCACTCCGTTGAGCATTTTTGCAATATATGCTCATTATTTAATTCTAAATGTTCTTTATGTTATGTATTGCTTCTTGTTTTATCAAGTATTCTTGCTCTCTGTGTCTAAAGGCATATGTTCCAAATAAACTCACTAAACTATACACAAAAGTGGCGCTTCTTTGAAGGAAACCAAACCGTGGCCCTCACCTTGGTTTAGTCCAGAGAGTCCCTCAGGCCATTGCAGCAGGATGATGATGCCAGGAAAGCTTTGAGCATGGTCCAGTTCTCCCAGCTGAAACATGACAGAAAGCACTATTAGCATGTAGGAATGTCACAAAGGCCCTGGCATATTGTGAAAAGTTGTATTTTTAGTCATTTTAAAAAAGGTCACAAAAACCTTTTCTAGGGAGTTCTTTTACCAACGTGGACTAAAGCCAGCGTCCCCGGGCATATCTTATCTGTTTGCATTGAGTTAGCATGAAGCCGACAGTGCGCTTATCTCCGCTGGGACCTTCGAGCCTATTACGGTGTAGAACAATGTGCCTTTTTAATCTGGGCACACAATTAATTAGACAAGAAAAAAAAAAAGTTTCAAATTTAAGCCATATTCCCTTTTGGATAATTAGGAAATGCAACTTTGTAGTAACTCCACAGAAAGTCTTGGCTGGGCTGTGTTGACGAGAACTTTATGCTGCTTGTGCTGCAGAGCCAGGCAAAAGGTGATTTCCTCCTAAAATACGTGCCAAGCTTTGCGGCCGGAGGAATGCTGTGCTCACGTGATGTCATCATGCGCTGACATAACTGTGGAGTAAACCGATTCCCCCTCTGAACCCGGCGCAGCATCGCAGCCAGCAGCGATGGGAAGGAAAGTTGATATATTTACTATTTCGGAGCCAGTGTGCTACTGTTGCTACTGCTGAGATCTGCCCCCATGACTCACTGTGTCAACAAGGGCTGAGAGACGAGCAAAGCGGGATTTTGAGGAAAAGTATTGCCATTAGATTTGCAAAACAGGTTTAATACATAATAATACCTAATGTAGACAGGATGTATTATTGTTTGCAGAGATACATTTTACTTATGAAGACTTGCCAATTGCAACCTGTTAAATTGATATGTTGGCCTTTAGACTTTCAACAAAATAATGATAAATTTAGCTGGATTTTGTTTCTTTTAGTCAAGTTTTTGTAATACAATGTCATTAATACACATTTCTGTCCTTTTTTCCTCTGCTTGACATTTAGTTCTCATCATCCAGAGGAATTTCCCTGGAGCTTTACTGCTGTCACATGCTCACTCTCAGTCCAGCGCTTGATCTGTGGACTGAGTGACAGAATAAGGTGAAAAAGTGGGGAAAAAAAACACTTTATGAACTAGTTAAAAACTCATTATTGTCACTTTGGAAAGAAAAACTTTTCTTTGAAGGCGAGAATTCAAATGTTATGAAGTGCCGAAGATGACGCCGATGAGAGGAAGTGCTAAAACCTCCACCAAGGCGTATCTCATACGGACAAAAAGGACTTAAAAGCAGCTGCTTTCCAGAGACGCCCTATGAATGTGCCGCCGTAATGCTCAGGAATTAACTAAAAATATTGATTCAATGAAGAGGATCTAAAGCAGGGGTGTCAAAGATATGAGCCGCTCACTCCATATGGACTGCTCACTCCAGCCGCTAGGGGGAAGCCTACATTTTGAAAGGAAGGTATAATAAGTAAGGAATAATAAATACAGTTTAGCACTTTCAGAAACTTGTGACACTGCCTTGTAAAGTGCAATACAAATGTAATCAATGGTTATTTATTAGGCTCCCGTCCTGGAGGGCAGTGGTTCACAAACTTTTCAGGCTGCGACCCCCAAAATGATCATGCAAGCAATTCAGGACTCCCACTGTTAAAAAGGTATTGGGGCCCCCACTCAGTGCCTCGCGACCCCCTGGAGGCTCCCATCCCCCACTTTGGGAACTGCTGCTGTAGGGCTATGGCCAAATCAGCACCATTTTAAAATGTGAATCAAATGGTGCTGAATTATCACAGTACTCATTATCGTTGAAAAATGCTTTCTCAATAATATTTTGAGAAGAAATTAAGGAATTAAGGAAGAAAATACAGAGAATTTCTCAAAATCTTACAAAAAGTCCAAACTTAGGTAAAAAAACCTATTGAACATTCAGCCTATATGAAAAAAGAAAAGATGAATCGCTCATTTCCTTGCATTTGCAGTTTCACTTTGCTTTTATTGGTATTTTTTGTGACATGACAAATGCAGCGCAGCACATGTTTTTTTGGGGGCTCGCCCTTTGGTGATGTTATGAAATTATCAGCAAAGATGGATAAGATTTCCTTTCTCTTCACCTGTCGCTGACTTCATGTGTTTGTGCTGGAACACTGGATGGCATTTCTTCCTTGATCTAGAGTTAAAACTATAATCACTTAATTCGATAAGAGGCCATACAAAGCCTTCAAGAATTCTAACCGAAGCCAGAGCATGTACTCATGTATTGATTACTTCTACTTTTCCAAAAGGACAAAAAACAAGCTCACAGGGAAAGGCTTGAAGACCCCTGCTCTGGCCCATCACAGCCCAATACTAAACCCATTACTTTGTCCGAGCTAAACAAAAGACTTTAACATCAGCACTAATTGGTGATCGTCTATGGAGCGCTGCGACGCCCACCAGCCGAGCTCTGCCTGCCTCTACCTGGGAATTGTGAGAGAGAACTTCAGAAGCCGCTGAAATGATTAGTTGTTAGTGCGAAGGATGACTCACCATTAACACAGTGACATATGCACAAGCTGCGAGAGCCTCCCACCAAGTTAACTCTGGCATTCACATTAGTAACTCATAAGGAATGACAAATATATATATATATATATATATATATATTGTTATGAACACTGTACCGGTCTCAACAGTTTGACAAAGACACTGCAGGGCTCCATCTGCTGCTGTTTAAAAGGTCAAAGGGCATCAGGTGACGAGTTCCAGCTCAGATATTCAACACGGCTGGGAATACATTCATTCTAACTGCACACAAAAGCCCTTATTGCAAACAGTATTTCAAATTAGCATCAAGTTTATTTTGTAGCAGTCTGATGGTAAAAACCATACACTGATTACTGATAAAAAAAACTAACAAAACTAAAAGATTTGAAAATAAAAACTCAAAGTTCATAGTATAGACCAGGGCTGCGGTATTTGAAACATTTCTTGAACAATATTATGATAGCAATTTGCTTTTTAAACCTGGATACTCCCTGAGCCCGCTGTAATTTGAACCAAGAAAAATGAAGTGTTTCATAACCCAAACATGAGGCCTTTGTCATCTCCGTCTCGGAGCGCCTTGTATCGCAGCGAAAAGGAGCCGTCTCACAGGTTACGCTAACAATGATTACTGCCGAGCTAATCAGGTTCCCAAAGGACAAAGGCCAGATAGTTCATGTGCTCGAAAGTGACCATAATGGCCGGGTCACGGAAGGGCTAAACGCCAATGGAGCTCCTACTGGGCGCCTTTTGAACAGCCCCGCAAATGGCCCCCAAACTCAATAAGAATTAAGGCTGATGCAAACACCTCAGCTCCTCCGCGTTTGGCCGAGACCTTCCTTTAAAAGCAATTACTCACAAATTGGTTGCATTTAGCGCGCGGCGGAAAGGAACAGTGTGAGTTTAGAAGTTTAGAAATGCGATAGAAACCGGTGAACAAAGCGGCAGGAGAGCGCACACAGGTGGAGAGCGCGAAGGCAAACACGGCTGGAATGCGGTTGTACTGGGCCTTCACTACACACTTTGGGTTTAAGGAGAGATCAGCCTTTTACAAACATGCAAGTTCAGACGGATCTCAGGCGGCTCGTGCCCCGCCCACTTCATCCACGCGGAGGAGATGCTTCCAGGCCTCGGGTGCAGACGGTGTGGCTCGCTCGGCTGTTTGCCCAGGAAGAATGAGAGTGTAGTACGTGTGGCCAGCTGGTGACTTTGCTAACCACGGCCCTTAGAGCTGGTTTATGCCACCTCATGACATCAGCAGGTGGTGGAACGAGTATGAAGGATTCAAATATTAAACACAATTCCAGTTCGAGATACACAAAATATCACCAAATTACTGATCCTTTGAGGGAAGTCACAATTACTTGGCAATATTTAAAGCAAGCCCTGCTCTTATTGCTCAAACAATACTCGGGTGTGAAATTGCTGGCTCCACTTTACACTGAGGAAGGGAGTGCAAATAAGCTGTACAGAGCTAGAGCGCCATTCCGTGACATCATCATCGACAGCAGCAGCAGCGGCGGCAGCAGCACGGAGTGAAGATGCGCTCTCACTAAAGCCGGGTTTCATTACAACGTGGCAGCGAGCCAGCACATTTCAATTGGCTCCACTCCCCCAGATGTTCGGCCGCGCCAGGTGCCCACGCATCTGTTGCTCCGATGTGCAACAGGCGCCGCTGCAGTCGTGACCTCGGGACTGTAAACACAACGTGCACAGTTGACAGTGAAGAGAGCGTGGCACTGGTAACAAGGAGAGTCATACACACACGAGTGTCAGAGCCCGCACAGCAGCCAGGCGAAGGCACACTCTGAGCCAAGGAAGTGAATATTTTGAAATTGATCTGATAAAAGGATTTTTTTTTATTGGAATTTCATTGCTAGTGCTGGTTTGGATGAGCCTGCCTACCATTTTATTCAACTTTTTGGGTCAATCATACACAGTATGGCTTTAAAAATTATTAGAATTTGAGGAGAATGACAAAACAATAAAAAGAAAGTGGGTTCTCGGACATGTTTTTGACGACTGCCTTGTGAATGGGGTGTGGGCAGTGAAAAGACCATCAGCTGATGCTACAGTGAGGAGATGATTAGTAGTTCGTCTTGTGACTGCTCTGTGTCATATACATATCCATTGTATCGTACTGTCAGTCATGGCGGCTAAGGCATTAGTTCCTGTGGGGGCCCGGGGCTGCGCTGAGGAGGCAGGCTCAGGATAAGGAGGTGCTACATGAGCGTGGGGGCAGGGATCAGCTGACACAACTGTGTCACTTTTATCAGCCACACACTCAGGCTGGGTGACTGGGCGTTTACTGGGAATAGCAGGAACAATCTGGAAACTGCACTCAACAAATGATTCTGATACTCAGCACCAACACCAAGAACTTCTCCAAATGAGATTTCACTGTTGGCTCGACAGGAAATAATAATAGCTTAAACTTGTATTACGCTTCTGAAAGCACTAGACTGTGGTCTTCATTCATTCAGTCAAACACTGATGACAGTGAGGCAGCTGATCCGCACCACTGACCCTTCCACCCCCTCCCCACTCGCTCACACTAGGGCTGTCACTAACCATTAATCCATTATTTTTACAATTAATTGATTTGCAGAAAAAGGTTCATGAAAAGTTTCAATTTTTTTATTTACCTTTTGCCACATGAAGCTGAAGTGACGCCGGTTGAGGACGTCGTCATAGAGCACCGTATTTTCCGAACTATAAGTCACACTTTTTCTCATAGCTTGGCTGGTCTCACGACTTCTACTCAAATGCAACCTATATTAAAATATACGTTTTTTCCTCTTCCGTTATGCATTTTTTGCCTGGTGCAACTTATACTCCAGTGCGGCTTATAGTCCGGGAAATACCGTAAACGTAAAAGGTAATGTCTGTAGGATGCTCTTTGTATAAGTTTCATATGTCATTCCTCAATTGAAAGCCAATAACCTCTACAATTCAGTCTTTTTCTGCTCTGCTTAGATTATGGTCTGAGATTTCTCATATTTGGAAAAATCTGAGCTAAAATATTTGCAAAAAACTTCTATAACCAATGTCTTTTTTTGATGTAATTATGTTTGTACAGTATATCCTAGAAACGATGAATCGATACTAAAATAGTTCAACCATTTCAATAATTGATTAATTGACGATTAATCGATTCGTTATTTCAGCCCTATCACACACAGAGGCAGGGTGGTGGGTGAGGAGTCTTGCCCAACGACAACAGCAGTCTGCAGAGCACCAGCCATCTAGGACAACAAAATGCACAAAACAACACCCCCGACACCCACTTGTTTCATAAGAACTCGAAAAAAAAAGACTACACCTGATGTAAACCAATAAAGGAGAGGGCTGACAAACTAAACCAAGTCTGCACAAACATGTTTGCCCTGTATTGAGGCGAAGGCTAATAATCTACAGTGCACGTTTAGGGGGATGACTTTAAACCCTGGCATTACATGATTAAGTGTACGGCTGCTCTGACTGTGGAACATGTAATTGGACCAGACAGAGCAAAGAGCAATGGCACTCTCTCCCTCTCTCCTGACAGCCAGGTAGAGACATTTAAAAAGCTCCACATCAACTGAACAGAGCCATGGGGAAAATGACAAAGTGCCAGCTTAAACACTGACCACTGAAGATGTCCTGCCTAACCAAACAGGACTCTGCTCCTTCATCAATAATCCTGCACCGCGCTGCCGGGGCTGTCATTAACTGCAGGGTAATGTGGGACGTGTGCGCAGACGGAGCCTTTGTTTTGTATTCCACGCCGGGGAAGACGGGAGGCAGGTTTGTTTTGACGGCCCACGCCTTCAGGTGCCAAAACCTCAAACCTCTGGAGGAGACGCATGAACGGAAACACAAGCTGCAAATCAGACAGCGACGGGCCCCGGGTGTGAGGACATGGAGAGGACACGATTAGGCAAACACAAAAGCTCATCAACATGTGTAACTGCTACCGGGATCATTTAGGAGTCATTTTGGAACTTCTTCATAGAAAAGACTAGAAAACAAAAGGGGTCACAAGGTTAGCCAGGAAAAATGATGGTGGATAGACTGGAGGCCGCTTGAAACTATATGAAATCAGTATAAAAACTGCTGCTCAATAAAAAGATAGATTAAATTAAAGACATAAGTATGCTAATTTAACTTGTCCCAGTCCGTTTTCATTAGCGTTGTTCAAATGTTAAAAGTCACTGGGCGAACCTGCACCGCTTGCGTTGGCACCAGGCCATGCAAGGTAACACAAACGTGACGCGCAAACCAGAAGTGTGTGATGCGCCTGCAGAAACGCTGGTGTCTGAGATTAGAAGTGTGGCGCCATGCCAACCAAGCATTATGAGACATCGCAAAAACAACTTCCATGAACGCGCAACATTTTTCCTCATACGATGAGAGAGGGAATTGCCGTTTGATACGAGTGACCTCCCAGATGTGATATTGCAGTTTGTTGCATAACAAGCAATAACAAGATGGTATTTTTATGTTGGGAATTAAACAAACAGAGCCGTGTTAATATGATCTAAATGTACAGCTTAAAAATAAATAGCAGCTCATCTGAATGTTAGAGAAATGACAAACTGGTATCACAGAAACATTGAGGTCGCCTAAGGAGATTGTCTGTATTGCTGAATAGTAAAGCAAGATAAAGCAAGTGAAAAGCGTATTATAGGTCAGTGAGAGAACAGTGCTGAGTCAGCTGAGGCGGTGGGAAGAGAGAGGGCTCCTGCTGGTCAGGGTTTGACCCTCACAATGTGCACGGCATGAAAAGGCTGTAACTGTATCCTCACATTCCTCCGGTTTTATGACAGCGGAGTGGGAAATACTCCGCACATGTCGTCGCTCCAGCGCCGCCAACAACAAGTTAAACATCCTTAAACATCCTTTCCGGGACGCCGCTCGCTGTGCACGCCTCCCTCTGCTCAGGAGACATTCACCGCGCCATGTTCGTGGACCACCCACCAGACTCCAGCAGGCAGCTCGCTCAGTCCAAGCCATCTCTCCTCCTCCTCCTCCTTCTCCCATGCCAAGGATTCCACCCTGGGCAGTGGGACGGCTGCCAACCACATGCTAGCACCCTCGCTAACACCCAGCACCGCAAACACATTGTGGCAGAGGGGAAAGTGATCCACGCTCTCACAGATTCTGCCATCTTCAACTAGCCTTTTATTACACGCATTTTAAAACATCTACAGGGACAACGTGGCTATTCGAAAGGTAAACACAAACAAAAAGAAAGCATTTACTTGCTGTCTGCAGGCAATCAGCTTATAACAAATCTGCCAAGGCTACAACCAAACGAGCACAGCCTTCAAAATAGAAACAGGCCCTCGATCTACGAATGAATATCGTATAAATATAAGCAACAGCTGCAAAAGCATTGTGACACTCGAAGTCATGTGACCCCCCGTCTGTTGTGTTCGAGCCAAACTGGACGAGGGCACCTTCTCAGCAACGAGCAGCACAGACGCCACAATATCGTTTAGCTCACCGGATCAATAGGCACTTTGCTGTGGCTGACCTACATAAGTGGAGGAGCGAGCGCTGTGGAGATGGCGGGACTGAAGACCAGCGTATACAGGGCTGAAGACCACCACATAGACCTGGAGTTTACAACACAAGGCATTGAACAAAATTAAACCTTTCATTCATACAGAAGGAAACATCAATTTATCCAATGTTCATTTTTATTTTCATTCTCTTTTTTGAAATCAGTACTAAGCATTGGGCTTCTTTTCCCTTAGTGGTAAAATCAAGTTTGCAATTTTAGTATTTGTGACAACACTTAAGTTGTACTGTATATCATTCAGAGCACAGAGTCTACATTCCTTTATAAATAGTCAGCCTTTTACAGCGACGAGGATACAAAATGATTAAGGAAACGATTCTTGTGATGAACCAGGTAATTGCCAAACATGAAATTTGACAAGTTAGTGGAGGTAGATAAAAGAGGAGTCTTTTATTACTCCAACACACATAAAAACTGTATTAAATCCTCTCTCCAGAAACACATAGAACTTATAAAAGTCTTTTGTGTGCGAGTCCTCCAAACCAGGCACCACAAGTTCATCATTTTTTGAACGATGGTTCCCAATTGTTGCCAAGGGGAAGAATGTTGTCTTTTTTATGTGATGTACAGTACAGTGAAATCAGGCTGGCGGTTAACAGATAATTGAAAATCATTTGATAAGGTGACCAAATGATAAATAAGATAATAAGATCTGTAACGTGTAGCACTTAAAATGACAGTGGTGGTGCTACAGTAAGTCAAATTAGACCAATACTTGTAACGATGTTGAAGTAAAGGTAATCAATGGACCACAGATTAAAAGAAAATCCAGGAATATTATATTACTGTACACGTCTAATCACAAAAAACATTCCTGCGTTATCTTTTTGTGAGAGCAAAAGTCACAGAGACAACGGAACAAAACAGAAACGCTGCTTTGTATCCCTGTTGTTCAACACAACATCGGCCTTTGTCACATGCGTCACATTGTGAGCTGCTGCATTCTTCTCACTTCTAAAACACACGACGAAATAGATCTACTTCATTTGTGGATTACGGAGCAGCACGTTTGATTACGAGATCGATGCCAAAGAGGGGAACACTGCCGAGTAACTGAGCTCCGGATATGATCATTGTTTGGGAACGACAGGCTCTACTGGACTGGCGAGTGAGCGAAACCTCCCTGTTCCACAAACACCGGCCCGCTTCCCTCCGCGCAGCCTGGCCTAGTATTCGCCCGGCGCAGCCAACGGGACGGCTGATTTGAGGTCAGCTGCTGCGAAACACAATGACGCCGTGCCTCGGAGCGCCCGGAGGAAGAGAGGGAGAGTTAATAGAGCTCTCCTCGGCGTCGGGCGTCTTCCCTCTCCGCCGCGAGAGAGAGAGAGAGAGGAAACCTGCCCATTTGCCCTGGTGCGCTCATCCCTCACGCCCACCCTGGACCTGTCACAACCGCTGTTTCCATGGCGACGCGAACGCAGACGCGAGGAGAGAGAGAGAGAGGGTGAGAGATGCCCGGCGAGATGAGGCACAACAGATATATGTACTGTATATACCAGGGGGGAGGGGGAGCGTCATGACAGGAAGAAAATACACGGAGCAGTCTATAGGAGCAGGTGATGGGCAAGTGACTGAGGAGCGAGAGCAAGGGCTGTGCTACATGTGTGAAGATTTGTTTTTGTATAGCACAGTATATCGCAAACAAACTTTGCCTCAAACAATGTCAAATCCATCCATCCTTAATTCTGATGGCAACTATTCGCAATTTCCTGACATGTTCATGCTTGTCCAGTAGCATTAATATTTGAGGGAAGACTGATGAATTGCTAAACTGATATGCATTTCAGAAAATAAGTCCCAGAGACGGAATATAATGGAGCTGGGAAATTTCAGATCTTTGCAAAGCACAGTGTACTGCCTAATAAACTGCTATCTTTTTTTTTTGCTATTTGCAACTAGTAATTTAATTTTGCACAGTAACTGAAAGGTAATGGCTGTATTTTATTCTCTCAGGTCAGTACAACTAGAACTGAACTAAGGTCGCTTCAACAAGGGCATGTGACACCCATTTTACATTTTATTTATACTATGTTTCTTTTTTATTATTACATGATGTGGAGTGACTGAATGCTTCTGCTGAATCAAGAAACAAAGTATCCATCCATCTTCCTCATTTCTGTTTCCTCCAAAGTACTGAAATTTGCATTGTGTTAATTTGAAGATTTTAGCAATAGTACTTGGCAACTCTAAGTGAGGGTTTTGATTGATGATCATGTAACTTTTACATCATGTAATTGTGAATAAATGTAAATAATGTAAATTGCAGTTGTAATAAGTACAATCAATATTTGATTTGAAAATATTGACCTCATATCAGATGATGTTTAAGAAACGTTCACAAAACTCTTACCCATACTCTAAGAAGACAATCCTCACAGAAATGAGCATAGTTTGCATTGCAGCTATGCCAAGCTAAACAGTTAAATTGTGAGGAAATTTCTCAATAGGATTGAAAGGGTCGGTGTTGACGTCTGTTGTCAGTATTATTCATTGGATCTGGTAAACTAGCACACAAATGTGAAAAACTACACAGACAAGTGTACAAGTAAAAAAAGACCAGATCAAGACACAAATCAACTATTATATTTCAAGTTTGATTTTATATGAGCGAAGCAGATTGTTCAAGCTAATGAACACAATAGAGAAACTGATTGAAGTGTCTTTGTATAAGAGAATGCTAAGAAGAACACTCTAAATGCAAAGTCACAAATTATGACAAATAAATATCCCTCTCAACATGAATATTCTGATGCGAGGTGAGCGCCTATGGGAAAGCCTGGTTTCAAGACTGGTTTCTCAGGAGCAGGAACCTGTCATTTGATATTTTTAAGAAACTGAGTCCTATATTGCATGGCACGGACAGAGGTGGCTCACAAGCAGCTGGGACAAGCTTGTCATTTTCATGCTGGGTTCAAATGAATCAAGGTAATCTTATTAGCACTGGAAGACGTGGAGACATGAGAGGCCATAACAGTCATAAACAGGGAAAAGACGACTGTTGCTTGTAGATTTGGGCTGTATGATACCGAATAAACATTTGCATTACTGATGTGCAATAAAGCGATAACGATATTGTGCTATTTTACAAAACAGTTTCAACACTGTATCTTCCATTGAATTTAACCTATACAACTACTGTAAAATAGGAAAATTATAACTAAAACTGAGCTTTAGCACATTTACAAGTTCATTTTAGGCCAAGTTTACAAAATGATGTGTCGATCTCAGTCAAATGGAAGACTTTTTAATATTGGCTTCTTGTTATTACAGATATTTATTGACCTAATATTGAAATAAGATCCTTTATGCGATATATTGTGCAGCCTTATTGTAGATGCTACTCTTTCAATGTTTGTATTTTGTTTTATGACTCATTTGTGTATTCCTACTAGTTACCAATCTGTTGTTTTGATGTGGAAAGTTGCTGCAAGTCTTCCATACATCCGAGATATAAAGTGATTTGTGCACGGACCAGAAAAGAAGTTCACCTCCGCTTTACAAGGAAACCAGATCTTTTTCAGGAGGCTTGGCTACAACAAATAATCAAACGAAAACACAAAGACAAGCAGTAGCAGAGCAAGGGTCAAAATAAAGAATCACTAAAGTGACGCAACGCGGTCAAAGGCCAGTGATTGCAACAAGGTTTAGCTCCAAATGTACAGTGCATCAAACCGCGGCTGAATCTAATGAAATTACCAAAACATACTTACAACAAACAGGTTATTATAAAGGCAATCAGTTACAGCAGCGGTGTTCAAGTGGCAGGGAGGTCCATGATGTGACAAGCTCAGTACATCGGCCATAGCTTTTAAGTGTATGAGCAGAAATAGTTCATGTAGGTGAATGCCTTAACATGAAGTGATCCAAGCCAGCGTGAGAAAAGCACCCTGCTATTACACTTATATAAACACACACATACTTGCACACCAGCTCATATGAATTCCTTCACTGTGACAATACCAGCACACTCATTCCCGATGGATATAAAGGAATAACAACACTAGTATGCACAGTCTATAGCGTTATTATTCTGTAAAAACAACACGTTATAAAGCCACGAAACAACAGAATGTCAGCTTTCGCTACTTCCAAAGGGTTCTCCCAGGTGTCACGCAGGTCGTGTGTCCTCAATCTAACATCCAAAAATGAAGTTAAGAGTTAGCCTACTTTGATTTCTTAATTTCCAGCTGCTGCAATGCCTGTAAACAAACGTGCTTACTGGATTCATGTTCAAAAACAAATCTGCGTGAACAGCGCATGAGATCATAGAATATAAGCAAATCAATAAATATTATGCCGTCAAATCCTACCTGCTGGGGAACATACTTCCGGACGTGTCGGATCTAAAATTGCCTTTTTGCGTGGTGCTGTGACACAAGTGCAGCGTACCTTTAGGTGGGCACAGCCATGCAACAGAAACTGCTCAACTGGTTCCACAAGACGAGTTCCTACATTTGACAAGGCAACACTGAGAGTCATCGCACAAGCTTTCTATCTGTACAGTGCTAAATAGTCAGACATGGTTCATACAGCAGGACCGACCAAGTGCTACCTACATACACAGCCCGGTTTCTTATTGCAATGCCATTGAGCCTCGTTTATAGCTTGTTTATCATTTTAATGCGCAGTCCCAATGACCCACAATTTTGAATCTGAAACAGGGCATTTTAGTTGCAACATTTACACCACAACACTATCCCGATGTTATTTCAAACGCGGTTTACCGTAGCCTATAATTTTCCCTCAGCAAGTTGTGTATGAAGCTCATTATTAAACCCACGGTGAGAGCTAGAGTAAGAAACGATGGCATTTAGCCACCACAGCAGGCGTTGTAATCTGGCTAATAGACTCAAGTTTTAGAAGTGTCACGATAAAAGTATATACCACAGTGAATGGCCGACCTGACTGGCATTTTCTCACAGATAGTCGACTGGAGCCTGCAGCCACAGTTAGCATGCTAACTCCTCTGCTTCTGACCAACTTCGTCCGGTGTCGTATGCACGGTCACTCGCTCACTCAGCACAAAAAACAATGACATATGAAACTATTATGCACGCACTAATTTACTTTTCACCCAACGAAAACGTACCCAAACATGCACTTGGTGCCAGGGGTTGAAAGACAGAGCAGGATTTCCCCCATAAGATCGCTGTCTTAGCCGTATATGTAGTTGGCTGCAGAAAACACTACTAACACGGGTAGAGAGCTTAGCCAAGAAGCTAACGCTTGCTAATAAGCTAACACCGAAGCAAGAGCCTGTGCCAGACAGACACACAGCCGAGATTGAACACATCGCACAGAAGCATATCTTTTACAACCAAAACAGCAAGTGCAGTCAGTGTGGACAAGCAGCATTGTCGTGTGTAGATACTCACACTGTAATACTTTGGTGTCTGTCTCCGCTGTTAAATCCCGTTTAAAAGAAAGTGGTCTGACCTTCGCGGTAGTGAAACAACATTTCTGCTGGCTAACTGTGCCGCCATGTTACTCCTGCTCTGCAAACCAATGCTGAGTGTTTATCTGCTGGTAGCTGCTATCCTCCCCCACAGCGGACCACATCACTGGGCTCACGGTATCACCTCCGTCTGACTGAGACAGCCCCACTACAACAGGGACATACCTTTTTAGGAGCACACCGCCTTCTGGAGCAACACCTTTATTATGATTAGGAACACATAATTAATGTCACAGGACTGTCTAATGTCAACACAGCCTCAAGATGATCAGCTGTGATGAAACTGCAGCAATAAGTTATATTGTATTTAGAATAATTCACACATTATCAGTGTTATTTAAAAAATAAAAATATTAAAATAAAGACTACTAATATCAAGCACAAAGTACTGACTGTATGTAGGCTACTTAATATATTCAAAAATTAGGCTAACCCTAATGTACCTCATTTAGGCTACTTGGCTCTATGTGGTTTTATAGTTTATAGTGGTCACCAAAAAGTATCAATGTTGTGGCGTAGATTTTTTTTTTCTCTGATTGTTATTTTGTAACAATAATTGAGTTGCCACAGGGAAACTTGCATTATACGCTCGTTAAATAGCCAACATACTGTGCCCTACTTATTTATCCACCTTGGTTAATGTCTGGTCAACTGTCCATGAATCAACAGCAGGCGTTCCTGACACAAAACCTGTGCAATGCTGCCCCCAAGAGTTTGACAGTAGTAACTTCAGGCCGTATGTACACACTTCCAAGTCAATTTAACTGGGGCACATTGGGGTGATCATTTTTGTTCATGTTAAAAGCCAGCCTTTGACTACATTATTTCTTTCTTTACTTGATAGGTCAGCATTTTAATTTCTGTTGCAATGTTAAAAACAAAACGGATGCTTCTTCAATAAAACATTTTATTGTTTTCGTGATAGAATCCTCCAGAAAAATAGGCTATAGGTACACTGCTGATGACAGTGCGTGTCATTTATCTTCCATTAGGACTCACATCTTTGACTGTATTGTGAATAGAGCATCTAAAAGTGGAATTATTTCATGGCATGTTGAAGACATAAATTAACAACCTATTGGCACGGTCAGTGGTAATATTAAAATATTCTTCTCATTTCCAGAAATTGTTTTTACATCAAGGCAAAATCATTAAATCTACAACAGCATGGAATTGTACAAGTGAATCACATTCAAATAGGAATGTTTGTCACTCATCTTTCAAACCAAACAGAAGAAAATAATTTTACAGCTGCAATAAATTCAGCATAATTATGGCAATAAGTTGTCAAATGTTGTAACATCCACAGAGTGGTTGTGAAATGACACTAGCTACATGCGTGTACATGTCCTGATCGGCTTAACTTTTCAGCACACATCTACACAAACTATTCATGTGTGATGAAAAGATCTGTTCTATTTTTTGCCAATAAAGAGTGTGAAATGTTCAGAAATTGCAAGACAAAATTAATAAAACAAAGGCAGTGAGGTAAAGAAGCAAAAATGAGAAAAAACAAAACACAAAAACCAAAAACAAACAAAAAACAGGAATGCAAAGTAATCGGAGAGCAACCAAAAGCAATCTGGTGGTCATGAATTTTCAAAATGCCACACTTGTTGAAAATATCTATTTCAATAGGCACTTTTAAATAGTTAAATGTGTAGTCTTTTTCCAAACTGGCACAGCAGCACAATGCATATTGAATCAAGGCATGTTGGACAGCTGCCAACAAGCAAAAACTAGATTTTTGCCAACCAAGTCCAGTGGGGAGGCTGAGGGTGCTGAAGAGGCACACCACAGCAGAGCCAGTGGAAGGTCCAAGCAGGGTATTAAGGGTGGTTGATGAATAAATGAGGATCTCTTCCTTACGATGATTTCTCTTTCCTTGCTCTTGGCGAATCCTGAGAGTGAACTCCATTTACTCCATTAGCTAAAAAACAAAAGTATTGTTTACACATTTGGTTCATTAGCATCATCATTTGCAGGTAGGCTTAAAATACCTCAAAGTATTTACCTTTGTCTTTCTTTGATTTCCCCTTGTTGATAACCTGCTTCTTCTTTAGGCTCTGGGCTTCAGCATGCTCTCTCCACCGGCGTAGTTGGAATTTGATAAATTTCAACATCATAAAGGCCTGTGTGAGGCATATGGCAGCCAGGACAGTGATCCTTTTCGGAAAGAAAATAGCAAATAAAATCAAAATACTTCATAAATATGTACTTTTTGTCTTTGAATGGCACAGTTCAACCATTTGTGCTTTTTTCTTGAAGGTCCTATGCCTAAAATTCTTGAAACCATGTGCATTTACTTACCTCACAAAGAGTATATTAAAGTTCCCTGAAACCCAGTCAAAGCCTTGATTCTCTGCATTAGCGAGGCCAAATCCAACCGTGAGGACAGACAAGGACAGCGTGAGCAGCCGCCCAAGGACAAACAAGACCGCCCACATAGTAAAACTAAGACACAAGAGAGATATCAGTTTTACTTTATGCATCTTTTCCAATCTATCATTTATTCAATGTATTAAATTCTTACCCCATTTGTCGATTCTCATTATTGAAGTAGATCAAGCGGGAAACATGGAAAAGCAGTTCAACGAAGTAGTGCAATACCAGCAAAACCAGGCCTAGGCGATTCAAGCTAAAAGACCACAAACAACAAACTTGTGATGTCACACTCCCCAGGGGACAAGGGCTAATCAAGTTTTTTTAAACCCATTTTTAACCTAAAACATTTTTAGTCGCATATTTAAATAATTTACCTACCCCCCCCATGTTAAAATTGATAGAAATTACACCACCAGGCCATTCATAATAAGATAAGATAAGATAATACAAATACTTTATTGATCTCACAATGGAGAAATTCACTTGTTACAACAGCTCTTAAGATAGGATCACACAGGGGGGTGCAAAACGTCAGGAAATGTGCCATCAAAGAAGAATCAAACATCTGCTATGACTCATTTTAT
>OMNZ01017755.1:4575-27068 GCA_900303255.1 Lesueurigobius sanzi | reverse complement strand
AGCCGCTTAAAAGAGCGCCTTGTGCAGATTTTCTGTAGCAAACACATCACGGAGCCTTGTTTGGATGCAACGCGTCACCGAATCAGCTGTTTATCAATATATCTGGACTGACGGGAAACCTGGGGATCTCTCTGGCGTCAGGCGGTGGTGTGACCGTACGGAGCGAGTGCTGGGGATTGAACTACGGGGAGAGCAGAGGGAAGTGGGGCTCGAGCGTGAAATCCGGTCCGTGCCTCGCGCTGTAGCAAGTGATGTTTGTCAGTGAAGACAGTCATTATTCCTGCAGGATTATCCTCTTTTCGGCGTAATAACCAGTAACAGGTCATGTGTCTGGCTGTAGCCACGCAGCGCCCCGTAAGAAAGACTGAGTGAGAATCACGTGATCATGCCCGTTCAATAAGTGTTATATATTAATATTTAAAAACGTGTCAAAATGCTTGAACTCAGTTCACATTGATTATAATATCAACAACAGCAATAATAATATAATCATTTTGATTATAAATAGCCTAAAAAAAAAATATTTAAAAAAATCCAACATGTGGCCACGCCCCCTTTTAGTCGACTAATCGCTGCTCAGGGCATGTTTTTAGTCGACTAAGAAAATCTTTAGTCGGGGACAGCCCTACTGTCCAATAGTGTTGCGTCATCGTCTCCCCGTGCTGTGATTGGTCCCCAAATCCCTGCGAAGATTTGGGCCATGGTTTCCAGGCTGTGTAGCAGTTCGAATAGATTCGAGCGTGAGCAGCATGGGTATTCCCAGGCTAGTAGGAATTAGCAGCTCTCAAGAAAGTAAAACAAGATTGTATTTTAATACTAATAGTAGTTCATAGAGTTCAAGTCAAGCTAGCGTTAGCTCCGCCATCTTCCTTTCCTTTAACCTTGCGTTAGACCTAGTTTATTTAGTAATGGTTTCCACATGGGTTAATACAAAAGCACAGTTTTTCAATAAAAATACCACAAAAATTAACTCCTTCAATAGTTAAAAAAAATCTGTGAAATACTTTTGCTTTTTAAATGTGTTGACCCTGTATCTGCACTTTTTCTTAGGTGTAAATGGTAAATGCTCATATTGATTGGTTAATCATTAATCATGTTTCACTATTAATACACTAGTAACTATTTTAACTATTTTAGTAATAGATTAATCGTTTTCATGACAGAATTGTCTAATTTGAGCCAGAAAATAAATAACCCTGCGTCTTTAAAGGTAGGGTAAATGTTTTCCCACAGCTCTTGTCATGTAAACATGTCCAAATCTAATATGTAGATGATGTGAAAGTTATTAAGTTGTTTAACATGTATTATTTTGGTTCCCAGGACACAAACCAATCAGTGTCTGTTTGAAATGTTGCTTCTTTAGGGACAAACTAATGAGAAATTAAGAATAAATGATGTTATTTCTATCAGAAAAGTGGTTCTCCTTTCAGATTCTGCTCTAAAGTCATACAATGTAGTTTTTTAAAACAAGATACTTCGATTAATTGATGTAAATAATCAATAGATTAATCGGTTACTAAAATAATTGATAGTTGCAGGTCTAATATTTATATAGTGCTTTAGACACTCAAAGCACTTTACATGAAGGAACCACTCCCCCATTCACACTCTCATTCATACGCCAGTGTACGCAGACACTGGAGGGAAGTTGGTGAAGTGTCTTGCCCAAGGACACTACGACATGTGCACCTGCGGGATTTGAACCACTAACCCTCCGGTTACAAGACGACCCGCTCTACTCCTTGTGCCACAGTATGAAAATTGAGTACTTCTTCCACCAGAGGGCAGATCACGATACACAACTAAGCGAAAAATCATCACCTTCTATTGTGAATCTAATGGCCGTTCTCTGACCAATCGTGCAGCTCTACCTCAGATAATCTTGTCCAGAGTAATGTTAAATACAGCATTCATCTCTGAAGCGTCTAAAACCAGAGCAGAGCAAAAGCAGTTGTTCTCATCCTCCGCCCACGTCCTGCATCCACCGGCCAAGTCCGACAAACACGCTGCTTTTCCTGAGCGCCCCACCTTCACTCCCTCTCTCTCCATCACTACCCACCTCTCTCCTCTAACGTTTCTCTCTCTCCATCGCTGTCTCTATCATCTCTCCCTTCACCACTCCCCCTCTCCATCCCCAAATACTTCCATCTATCTCTCCAGTCTCATCCCCATCGCTCTCCAGGAACCAGAAAACCGACAAATCTTTGCCTTTATCATCGATTTGGAAAACATTGAACAGCAGAAATCAGCACAAAGCAGTGTTCTCTCTCTCTCCTCACTCCTCCTTCACCCTCTCTTCCTCTCTCCTCCCCCGTCAGGGTCCCCCAGGCCTGTCCCACACTAAAAATACCTCGAGCGGAGGAGAAGGAGGGCTGCCCTGTCGGCGCAGGAGGGATCCCAGCAGAGTGCGGCTAAAAGAGTCCACCTCTGCCACACTCTGCCGGACTCCGAGACTGATTTAGCAGCGGCTCTGTGACCGGAACAAGACGCTCGGCTCCTTTCCACCTGCAGCTCAGAGGAGGACAAGCATTTTACCCCCTTCTGACAATAATATCCAGGGCTGGGACGATACACTTTTGTTACGACACAATACGGATCACGATACTTGGGCCAATGCGAGTATTGTGATGTGTTTAAAAGTTATAAACCAAATGCCATCTGACATTTATCAAAGTGTTAAGATTATTGCATTATCATAACAAACTGTATCTGTGTAGGTACTAGGTTCTCAGTCGTACGGAAGTTGGCAAAGATTCTTCAGTCTTCATCTGTACTCTGCAGTTGAAGTGTCAGACGTTTCGATCTTACGGTGCCCACACACTAGAGGATTTTAAATCTTTTGCGACTGAAGACACTTAAGGACAGACATGTAGACATACACATACACACACATGAGGAGTCCCACTACAGATCATGCCATGAGAGAAAGTTTTTATTGAGCCACACCTCCTAAGATTAAAAATCTGGCTAAAAATCCTCTAGTGTGTGTCCAGCGTAAGTCCAAAGAACGTCCTCCAAGTCCCTCCTTTCTTGGTGCTAAAGGTTGGAAAACAACTTAGTCTATTCATACTTAATGGGGCTCATTACCGCTCTATTGTCTCACCCTGGGTTAAGTCCTACGGCTGTTGTGTCAACAGCCTTAGGACTTAACCCAGGAACTTAACCCTTTATTCGCAGAGGAAGATCTTTGGACTAAGATCAAAACGTCTGACACTTTAACTACAGAGTACAGATGAAGACTGATGAATCTTTGCCTACAATAACAAACTGTAGTTTTAACAAAGTGCTGTGGAACTGCTCCTGTAAATTAAACTATTTAAAGATAAAACTTCAAGTTCAAGATAAAAATGCTTCCAGAATCCACACTTTGCAGTCCATAAGCCGATAAAGCCATATCTAGGCTTTTGCAAACAGTTTGTAGAGCAGTCGGCACTGTACAGCTGTAAAACACCTTCAAAGTATTGAATGATACTTTCATGAAGTATCAATACTTGGTATTGCAGAAAAGGCATATTGTGATATATTGCAACCAATATGTCCCAGTCCTAATATCTTTCCATCTTCATTCTCAGGAAGGTTGTGCACTAATGTACAGTAAGCTCATATGAAAAAAGCTCAGCCATGTTATTGTTCAGTCAAACAGAAACAGTTTCAGATGCTTAGTTGTCAGTTATCTATAAAATTGTTATATCCTTTTAACAATGAATACATTTTGCATAAAAAGTTTGGGGAAAATATGAAAAGGTAAAAAATATAATGTAGTATTCAATTACATACATCTGAGCGCCAAAACATTTCTTGACAAGACACTGTACAATAACCAGCAGGGATAGTATTTTATAAATCCTTTTTCTGCTTGAATTGAGCTCAATTTGAACAACTATCCATTTATAAACATGCTCATCATCAAAAGAAGGTACCAACTACTTTTCATACAAGTAAAGATGACACTAGAGACCGGTTTAGGACGGTGTTGTGTGTAAGGGCCTGATGGAGCTCTGGGGACCGTCTATTGGTGAACACTGCTATACAGAAACTGAACACTGTAAATCAATATAGATTCTACTGGAGCACTTATGTAAAGGACTGTCAGGTCCTTGTTATTGACCTTAATGAACTAACACATCCATCTTAATGCATGTCACATGATGTTCCTACAATACATTTAAAACAGAGAGACGGCTCAAGTTTTGGTTTGGACTCACTGAATCCAATTACGAATATAAACACCAAAACTCCATGCACCTCTAGCTCAGCACTCGTGACCAGACTGCTCACTCCTGACAGGTCGCACAGAGGCACAGACTGAAGGATGGGGCAAAAGACAAAAATATGATTGATGAACAGAGGAAAAATCAGACAAACAAACCAAATTAACAAATCCACGTAAACCGAACTCCAAAAACAAATTAGAAGTAAAACGATTTAGTAAGTTCCTTAACAGGTAATCCTTCAAATTTGCAACTGTTTTACATGTCTTTGTCACAACCAAAGGGAGAGTCAATGGGAAGTGGTAAAGATTTCAAAGATTTGGAGCCTGCGATCAGATAAAGTGACTTCTTTGAACCGCAGCAGCAAAAGAAACTTCAAGAACCTAATCTGAACAGTAGCAGTAGACTTCGGTAGACCCAAAACGCAAAACTCCACACAGAAATGATCCTGGAATCGAACTTGGGAGCTTCTTGTTGTGATTGGAGAACACCTACAATAACACAGGCCCAAATGAAGTTACCAAACCTCCAACAAAAGAGAAATATTTCGATTAAGCCAGAATTTGCTAAACGCATCATCGTAACGCTGTTGTTGTATAAATCCAGGTGTTTTCAAGTCTTTTCAGAGCAATATTTTTGGATCTTGTGAGTTGAAATGTGGACCGTGTGACCGTTGGGTAATCAGAACGGGGCTAATTGGAGAACGGCTTGTGAATCAGGTGAAATAAGGATGTTCCATGATAAGATTATGATGCACCACGTCTCTGCTATCAGGCCCCCCTCACTGCCCTGCCCCGCTCGCAATGGAGGTTCAACCAGAGGACGAACAAACGCGAACCATCCAGACTCGAGTCCGGATGGTTTAAAATTTTAATGCAGTAAAAGAAAAGGAAGTTGATTCTATGATTTTGTGTGGTAGAAGAATGCATTTTTAATAATATTGTGAGTTAAACAAGGACTGACAAAAAAGCAGGCCGTCTTGACTCTTGAGCATTGTACATTTCCAGCTACCAAGACTAAAGACTATTGTAATTCTGAAAAAAAAATGATTTATTATGCTGGTTTATTATGACTGGAGAGTTTTGGACCATCGTAGGGTAATTAGTGACGCACCATCTGAGTCTACTATCAGAGGGGTGCTAGATTATTATTGCTAGAAACCAGAAGGAGTAGTTAACCTCGAAGTCCCTCCTCTCTTGGTACTAGAGGTTAACTCCTTCTGGTTTACTCTTAAGAGACCCACGGACGTGTTTAAGTGTTTATTAAACTGATCACGATCTTTGGACTAAGATCGAAACGTCCTACACTTCAACTACAGAGTACAGATGAAGACTGAAGAATCTTTGCCTACGATAGCTCATGGCTATAATCCAGAGTGGCGTGTTCACATGCATGAGTATCATGCGTGTTCATTAACATGCACTGTCCCAACCAAATAAACAAATACATAAATAAACAACTCATTTCTAACATCCACTTTGAGTTTATAAGTATGTTTCATAACTTTCTGGAAGAAAATGTGACCTTTACTAGCTTTACAACAAACAAACCTGCTTGAAGTTTACAATTAATAATAAAAAATAATGCTTAGACGCAAAACACAAAAACATCTTTATCTGTTTTAACGATTTACGAAAAAGACAAACACATATTTTATGCCACCACAGGAAAAAAAGAAAAAAAAGTCAAATACATGGACCAATTTTTTCCTTTCCCACACATTGTCAGTGGAAAAAGTTGAATTTAGACCAGGGGTTTTCAACTGGTTCTGCCCCAGGGACCACCATTCAGACTAAGCAGTCTGCGGCCCACTGTGTTTGCGTGTGTGCAAATATTTTTTTTTTATTAAAGAGGGCTATATACTTTATTTTACAATGCTTTGTGTTTTAATGCAATGTTTAAAATAATGCAATGTTTAAAATAACATAAGTAGTTATTAAAAGACATATATCAACTTGATATTCATGAATATTCAATATGCAGCAGCCCTAGTTTATTTTTAGTAGTTAAACTGGATAGCAAGTCACGGACCACCAAGGGGCCACGGACCACCTGTTGAAAACCCCTGATTTAGACGGATGGCCACGGCCCCAGCTCATTTCTATCTCTCATAAACCCATCGTCCACACATCTCAATTTTTTTGCAAATTTTACCAAAATGCAATACAAATAAATGCTAGTATCAGTGCGTTCTTCCCGTTCTGCTATAAATTGTTTTGTAAATATTGGCAATGCATGACTACGTACTGTCTGGCAACGAGATGAAGGCCAATTTGTCATTGACTCACACTAAAATTCACCCGCAGGTTCTCCGTTTCTGTTCTGATGTACATTCTTTTGCAAGTTTACTTTTTATACAAGTAGTATTGGAAAAGGGACGGATCAAAAGACTCGATTTCTTGCTGCCTTTTGAAACAAGTTAACAGAACATCTTGTACCAAATGGTTATAAATGTTCGCCAGCCTGTGAAGCTTTGATAAGGTTTAACCATAAAAGATTGGAGCGATACAGGGACAGAAATACCACAGACTGAAGTGGCACGGACAATTGATTTGAACTATGTAATGCTGTTTTCAGACGCGACCAATTCACTTTCACGATGTCTAAACGCGTCTTCCCTCATACCCATCTTAACTAAGCAACAATTGGGCTCTTATAACAGCGACTGGCTGATTCAGCACAAGTCGGCAGAGGCTTGTGGCATTGCAGACGTGAAAAATAGAATACTAGGGCAGTTATTGTAATGTTGTTTTAGTCCTGGTTTAGACTGGAGTCCGACCAAGTTAAGACCTGGGTTTGACCTTGGTTTAGTTTGAGTGTAGTCCTTATTTTGTCATAAACTTGTTTAAGTCACAAAATATCTGAAAACTTTATGTCTATTGTAAATCAAGCCCACCACATTTTGTTAGCACAGCACTGACCACAAACATTTCCCAATTATGTAACATTGTGCAGCCCTAATAAGTAAATAACATAATTTATTTTTGATTAGTACAAGTATTTCCACTGCCAAATTTAATAGATCTGTCAAACCACAGCAATTACAGCCGGATTCACCGAAATGTCAGAAACAACAACAACAACATGGCCAACCTCTTGTAAAAAAAAATTCTTACAGGCCAATTGTTCAGTGACACATAGCTGAAAGTTTTGACAGCTATGGTAAATCACTCAGCGCAAGAAACTCTATACAGTTGAACAATGAAAATGGAATGATCGAATGAAATGATGAATTTACACAAAATATGAGGGTACTTGTTATACAATTTGGGACTTTAGTGATCCTAATAATGGACCAACAAAATTGGAAAATATGTTTATGTCTGACATGTATACAACATTTATAAGCTAATAAGGAGGGCAACAGAATGCAGTTTTTCTGTAAATAAAGTTATTGAGTGTGGAAATTATGACAGACTTAACGCAGATTAAGATACTAACCTTATACTGATCTTACTAATGCATGAAGAACTGTACAAGCCAATACCATGTAAATTAATAATACTGCAAACATAATGCAACAATAATGTCAAAATAAGGGGCATAACTAGCTTTGATATGCAGAAGGCATCTCATGTTACATAATAAGTACACTCACAGTAGTTAAATATTTATTTGCAGATAAAAAATATTCAATTGAACACGCAAAAAAGGTGAAAACCCTAGATAAAAGTTGCTACTACCTCTGATAATTGCCACTAATGTCAACAGACCAAGAACATTGCACTAAAATAATGCATATATTAGCCAGGCTAGCATCCATATTTATAGCAAAGTTTGTCCCTTCAGGTATTTGTCATTCGGAGGGTTGAAATGCCTGAGTGTCGGCGGGTTGAACGCTTTGTTGGGGGCTGTAAAAGTCCATTAGTTTCCACGTCAATTCCCAGGTTATATTTCAGGGAATAGCCCCACACAGTTTGCCAATGCTAACACCAACAAGTAGCCAGCCTTGACTTGTCACTGGTGGAAAGCGTGTCACCGAAAATAGCCTGTATATCTTGCGTGTTTGTGTTCGTACAAGTCACGGCACTGTCCTTGCTATCCGCCTTTTAGCTCCGTGTCGTCAGCCCGCTGCCTCCCCGCCCGAGTGAGACCCCGCACCGGCTACGCACGTCACTCGAACTCGGGGATGCGGCCGCGGCCTGTTGACGTTGCTAACGCTAACTTAAAATGGCGGTGAGCGCTAGCGAGCTAACACGGGCTAGCAGCAAAATCCTCCCAAAAACGATTCATTGCGGAGGTATTCCTTAAAACAACATTCACAGTTTTAAAGTCGAGGCTTGCACGTACCTTTAAATCTGAGGTCGGAGGGAGGGTCGAGGATAAGCACTTGGTCCAATTTTGACATTTTAGCGGTGGGGATGCGCTGACTACGAGTGGGGAGCCTTGGAGCAGGAGCCACAGCTGAGTCAAAAATCGCCGCGGACTGAAGCGCAGAGAGGGGCAGGGAGGCTGACACAGGAGCCCGGTGGTGGTGGAGCTATAACACTGGAGTGCGCTCTGCTGCTGCTGCTGCTACTGCTGGACTGCCCTGTTGCGCGCCCTCGTGGTGGTGGCTGCTTGCGCTGATGTGATTATGGAGAGGCTGTGGTGAATTGGTTATAGCCTGGTAAAACTATCAGTGGTTTGCGTCAGTGGATGTGCTGATATGAAAATGCTGGGGGGAAAACTAAGTTAACACGCGTGTGGGTTTAAATAGTAACTGCAGGTTTAGGTATTCAGTGTTCAACTTCATACGCACACAGGCATGCACATAAAGCGCAACATGTGGGCTCCATTAACCCTTTAAATGAGTTATTACTGAGGTGTGGAGAACCAATGGCGACTATAATTTGTGTTGGAGGGAAAATATTCAGCTCATTAGAAGCAGCTGACCATTTGTCTATTAACTTGTACTTAGCCCAGGCAGTTTTAACATTTAGAACATAATAATGGTGAGTACATTTGAGGACACGGGGTATCTTGGGTTGACTGCCCATATCTTCGATTGGGACTAGGGCCAGTAAATTGGAATTGAGTAGGGTGACCAGATGTTCCAGTTTACCAGGGACAGTTCCAGTTTTGAGTCCTTTGTCCCACGTCCCCATTCATTTCTCTAAAACCATTGATTCGTCCCAGTTTGAAAATCTATGTCTTTGGGCCATGTAAAATGTTATTTACAAAGTAGCCAATTAACCAATTAAAATTCTCAAGTCCCCTTCCTCAATGCTTTTTGCATTTCATTACCATTATGCTTTTGTGTGACAAATTGGGGCCAAATTGTGCCCCAGTTTATCAATATCAATATATATTTATATAGCGCCTTAACAACATCCAAAGGTGCTTTACAGAGAAAAAAACAACACAGACTAAGAACAAATTACTAATTAAGGTGGCAGGATCAGGTGTCAAATGCCTGTCTGAATAAATATGTCTTTAGCTCTGATTTAAAGACGGATAGTTCAGTTTATAGGTTGGGAAAATCTGGTCACGCTAATTTCTGAAGGCCCTATACCTGATTAGCTTCTTTTTTACATATATATATGTACTTGTGGAACAAAATTTGTTGTGTCCTTCATATATCGTTTGTGGGAAAATATCCATCTAATCATAAAGTATTTGTATCAATTTCATTATCTTGCGGGCTAGTTTTGTTTGCATTTCTGTGCCAGTAACCCTGAGAAGTGACCCTGAAAATTATGAAAACTCATCCCTATGAAAATTTGGAATGTTAGAAAAGCTTTAGATAAGTTAAGAATGAGTTTGGACCGTAATAACATTGATTATAAAAACACACCAAAAAAAAATCACGTATATGGCCTTTAATTTTCATTCTGGCAGTTTGCATGTATGTAGTGTATAAGTTTGGGCAAATAGCCATTCCCTCACAATATTAAATAATAGACTGGTAAAAGTATTAGTAAATTGAATGATTTGGCTTAGCAAATGTGGCCAATCTGATTCCAGGGTTGGCCTTTACTACGGCACGCTCCTGTTTAGAAATAGATTGACAAGAGGATCACTTTCCTTACTGTTGTTGGTGCTTGAGGCTTAAGGTGTCACTATGATCTCCTAGTAGAGCTGCTGCCCCACATGGAGATGACCTCAGGTGATGGTGGATTTGGGCAGCTTTTTTGAGATGGGAAGGTTGGAGGAACTCTCAGTGGGTGACGGACAGTGGCCCAAGAGCATGATGTGTTTATTGTAGGTTAGTGGTTGAAATCCCACTTTTGACTGGTGAAAACTGTTGAGTGTGTCCTTGGGCAAAGACATTTCACCCACCTTGTCAGTTTATGGATGTCGATGTCAACTTATGGACATAAAACACACAATAATAGCACAGAGTTGAGTTGATTAGCCTCCATCATGCTTAAACTCTTAATATTTGAGTTCTTCAAAAACTCTTTTAATGTGATTTTTTACTTCCGGCACCAGGAAGAGTGCGAATGAGGGCTGTGGACTTCCATCATAGAGGTTCATGGAGGAAGTGTCTGGGGTGAGGGAAGTCAGTGCATCTCTGCCTCCATGACCTGGCTCCAGATGAGCGTTTGGAAGAGGAATAGCAGCGTAGAACCAACACGATCTCAGTCTGTGAAATCTTGTCTCCTTGAATCATGCCGTGTGACGCTTTAGATCAAGCTGACAACAGAAATCAATCTTTAGTGACACGAAGCGGGACCTTCATGCGTCAAGTCCACGTAAAACCCTCCAGTGTGAAGAATCTATTGGAATTGGCTGTCTGTGAGAAATGGTTATATCTTGGGTTAATAATTAGATAAAGTTACATGCTTTGTGGTTTGAAACTGCAGGTTTATTTCTTGTAGGCTTTTTGCCAAACACAACATGCGGGCTCCATTAAACCTCTATTCGGAGTGAATTAGTGACAGAACCTGTGGAAAAACACCAGGGACCAATTAGGACTCACAAATAAAATAGAAAATTCTGAGAAAAATAACCTTTTTAAAGTCTAACACACTTCCACTCATCATTGTCATGAAGTGAACTCCATCCATTTGCCAGCAGTGTGCATCTCCCTAAATAAAGTGTATGTTTCATGTTGCACGAGAACACCGAACAAAATTCCTAGTCTGTGAAACCTTCATTGACAATGGCAATAAATTCTATTCTGATTCTTCTAAAGTGTGGCTCTTTGTGAAGTGAAAGGTGTCAGGGCCGGCCCTACCCAATAAGCGGACTACCACCATCACCCTGGACCAAGTGGGAGCTGACCATCATCAAGAAGGCCCAGCAGACGACGTTCTTCCTACGGAAACTGAGAAAACATGCCGCTCAAGATGCTTGTGTAGTTCTACACGACCACCATCGAGTCCATCCTCACCTCCTCCATCGCCGTGTGGTGCGCTGGTGCCACCACTAGGGACAGATACAGACTGCAGCGCATTGTGCCTGCTGCTGAGAAGGTGACTGGCTGTAAACTTCCATCTCTGTATGTGTCCTTGTCCTAATTTAGTAATGCTCATTATGCAATTTAGATGAACTAAAGATTGTAAAAAATACAGGGCTCAAACAGATTTAAGTAAAATCTTCCAAAGAGGTGGTGCTCGAGAAATATAGCACAATGATAAAGAAATGATAGTTGTACAAAACTAAAGACCTCACACTTTCAAGCCTAAATCGTTTCGTGACAGAGCCTGAAAACCTAGTCAATACCACCACTGTAAAGGCCTAACTCTGTTTGTTTTGAGCTATTTGATCCCAAAAACGACTGTACTATATTTAAGAGTAATTGGTTTAGTGACCCTCATTTTAAGGACAAAGTTTAAAAGCCTCATTTGTGCGAAATATCATTACAGGGATGTTACAAAAGCACAACACACTGTCCTCAAACACGCGCAACCAAATTAGTGCCTTATTAACTGGGTTACAAAGAATTACGGTGGCCTCATGGGTTCAAACTGCCAATCTTATATCTTTGGCTTGTCTACATACAGTATAAACGTCATCAAATAAAGAAATAGCCAAACCAACCCAATAAAATAGCATTAGAGCCTGTTAGTAATACTGTATCAGGGGTCAACTGATGGTGCCGGAATCCACCATAATCTCACAATGACATGCCGTGACCAAAATAAGAATTTGATTTGTTTATGTAGTGTCAAGTTCTGTATTTTCCCAACAATTATTGGATTAAATTGGCATATAAAGCTGAAATTATGGCCAAAACAATTTAATGAAGAGAACAGAGAAGCATTGCACACTCAGTTTAGATGTCCAAAATCTTATTTATTCATAAAGTTTCGGCCACATGCCTTCATCAGATCATTTTTCTCTTTTCTTTTTCTTTGGACCACAAATAAAACAATTTACTAACAGTTGATGTGTAATGGTTCCATGACACACAAGTTGAGAATGGACCACTCTGAGACTGTACGCTAACCGTAAGGAAGGAGGCCCAGGACTAGTGATCGTGAGAGCCACTGTCCAGGATGAAACATCCAAGATCCATAAGTACTTCAAGGAAAAGGCCCCAACAGATGACATGCTCAGCGAATGTCTCAGACCATGGGGAACAGAGGATGAGGTGCTGGAGGGACCATGATGGGAGGACAAGCCCCAACATGGGATGTACCACCGGAGCATTACCGAAGTGGCTGATATCAAGAAATCCTATCAATGGCTCAAAGAGGACTTGTCCAGAGAGGCCTGGCTGGCAGCATCCTGGAAACAGTCGTGGGAGACAGCTGGTCCCATCCAACGACACATCCGGGACTCAGGAGGTGGTCTAAAAGGAGACTTGCCATTCCATCTATGGACCTTGCTGAACCGCCTGCGTAATGGCATCGGACACTTAGTCATCGTTGAAGAAGCGGGGCCTATCAGACAGTGCAGCATGAGTGCAGTGAGCCTGAGCAGACTGCCGAGCCTCAGAAGCTGGCCTTTTCCACTTAGGACCAGACACGAGGGCATGGCTACATGACACTGAGTTGGCCATTGATAATATACAAAAGAAGAAGATTGGACTTGGCACTGATCATGGCAGCACAGGAACAGGCCTTGAGCATCAGAGCTATAGAGGCTCAGATCTACCACACCAGACAAGACCCCAGATGTTGGCCCCTGAGACAATCCAGCACATACCTGCAGGGTGGAAGATGCTGTGGGGAACGCATACATACAACACCATAACCAAGTGGCTGGGATAGTGTACAGGAACATCTGTGCAGAGAATGGGCTGGAAACCCAAGGTCAAAGTGGGAAGAGAATGACAGAGCCAGGGACTTCCAGATACTTACAGAATGGTAATGAACCAACCGGACATAGTGGTGGTGGCCAAACAGCAGAGGAATGCCGTTGTGGTTGACAGCAATACCAAGGAAAAAGAAACATGAGAAACTAGAGAAATACCAGGGGCTCAGGGAGGAGCTGGAGAAGACCTGGAGAGTGAAGGCCTCAGTGGTGCCTGTGGTCATTAGAGCAGTGGCAAAAGCAGATCGCAGGAAGAACAGCCAACATCTCAGTCCAGAGAAGTGCAGTTCTAGGAACAGCAATGATACTGTGCAGAACCATCAAGCGCTAGACGACCTGAGCTTGGATGAGATATATATAATTTTTAGCTGAGCCCACTGAAAACAGACTCTTGGCACACTTGAAGATACCAACCCACCAGTTTTGTACTGCTACAAGTGAATTAACAGTGTGTATGCCTCACCTTTTCATTTGACCTTGATTTAACCAGAAGTTTATAAAATATGTTCTGAGTAAGAGGTAAGAGATTTTAATATAGCTTAAATCTTCAAATCAGACCACATAAAAGTAGAACCATATTTTTTATTACACAATGTTTTGCGAGATGTACAGGCAACTCAACATAATTGGCAGTTTTAATATGACATTTACATTAGTCCATATTGACGTCATGCATTATTTCAATATTACATAGGCACTTATGGAAATGGTACAAAATACAAAATGTTAAAAGGCACAAATTACTTACAGCACAATTAGCACTTCTTGACCACAGTCTCTGCCAACATTAGGCTAAGTTCATTTTATATTAAAGGCAGGAATGTTCCGCCGTGTGGCTTTAAACAACAGCACACAGGATGAAATGTTTAAACGCGGGAATTATCATTTTAATAAAGTTCAGGTAAACATTTGCATCAAACAAGCAAAAAACGTCTGGTAAACTTCTGGTTCTGGGTCTTCTTCGTCACTCAAATTCATTTCAGAACAATATTGTATTAAGGCAGTTTGTAAAATAAGCTAATTGTTTGCATAATAAGTTTACATTCACACCAGATTTGTGAATGTCCTGGTGCAAGTTGCTCTTAATAATAATGAGTTAATAAGAAAAAAGGCAACACTGGCCGCATTTACATGACAAGAAATAATCCATTCCAAGCAACAAAAATGTGCCCACAATCTGACAGGTCACCGCAAGTTCAGTGCCCTCTCCTGCCATGATCCGGCATGAAACGTAAACATTGGGGCAGCGTGGCGCAGCTATGCATCAGTCTACCCCTGAAAACCCGACAAATGGCCACGCCTCTGGTTGGGACCACTCAGACCATCACTGTGTGTATTTCAGGGTTTATACAGGTAGCAGCAAGTCAAATGCAATGCTTTTTAATACCTTCTGAATGCCCAAATACAACATTTTTAATGCTACAAACGCCACAAATCAGAACATATTTAAAATCAATCTCCATATTCAATAGAAAATTTGATACAACGGACAATTTTTGACCAGAAATACAGTATGATTTCTGCCAAAACTCTCAATTTGTTTTTATTTTTGACAAACTTATGCTGTAAAATTAGTTGAGCAATGTCATTATTTTCCAATTGTTTGTGTTGGTTCTCAGTCGTACAGGAGTTGTCCATCGTAGGCAAAAAATCTTTGGACTAAGATCGAAACATCCTACACTTCAACTACAGAGTACAGATGAAGACTGAAGAATTTTTGCCTACCATTATTTTCATAGAACTTTTGATTCAATGCCTGTTTGAATTCTATTTAATGCTTTTTAATGACATTTAAGGCCTTATTTTTGACACAATTCATTTAATGACTTTTAATGCTTTTTAATTCCCCGGGGAAACCCTGTATTTATATGCAAACAATCCTCATTTACAGCGGACCTTAGGGCCATGTTTGCACGCAAATGTCCGTCTAAGACCGGGCTGGGGCAGCTGGCTAGAAACTGTGTGGGCTGTTTGTAAAAGGCTCAAATCTCCAGGCCGTTTTACTTGTCATTTCACTTGTTCATTTTTAAATCAACCAGAACTGCAGAAATCGGATAAAGATCAGATTTTTGGTGTGTGTGTGTAAATGTAGCCAGCGCTAAATCCTGCATATCTGCTTCAAGTTGCACTGATAAACTATCACATGCTGCAAAACAGTGGTTCCCAAAGTGGGGGTCGCGAGGCAGTGAGTCCCAAGATTATTTCAAGACACAAACAAATAGTAATTGACACAAAAGTCTTATTATAACAGCCCATATTTGTGAACAAAGGTTTAATACACCGAAATGTGGTCAAGGTCAGTGAAATCAACACTTAACTGTTAAAATCTGTTCCAGCTCAAACCTTTAAGTTATAAACCTTGCCACATATTATATCTATCCACTTTCTATAGTAAAAAAAAAAAGAGTAAACTTGCCACATTTCTTTAATACTGAGAGTAGTTCCCAGGGTCCTTCAATTTCGTCTGTTTGAAAAGTCGTGTGCACTTCCAGGGAGAGTCCACTTCGTTAACGCAGCTCGTAAATCCTTCGTCTGACCTTGGTTCACCCCAAAACTTACAAACCAACAGCAAATCAACTAAGAATCTGTGTTTGGAAATGCTTATTTTCACTCATGCGCTCCTGTGGCTTTTTCAAATAATGTTTTTTGGTCAATTTGCTCCAAAGTTAATCCTTACACTGCAAAAACGCAAATCTTGTCTATCTATTTTATGATAATTTAACTTGCAACACAATTTCAGTGAGATATAAAGATTTATTTAGCCATTTGATCCAAATCAAGGCTTATAAAGAGCTTCTTATTTTACCAAAAAGTGTTTAAAATAACTGGTACTGAGTTCTTTTGACCATAATTTCAAGTTTATACTGTAGGTTTAGTCAATGCTTAAATCAACAAGTATGAGGAGAAATACAGTATTTTAACAGATTCAACAGAGGGTCCTGATCCAATACCGATCACAACCACTGACCTAGACAACCTAGACAGTTAATATTCTTCTTTTTTCACTCATCTTAAGGAGAAAATGGCCTGTAATACATATTTTGAGCTTGTTTTAAGACAGTCTCTCAGTGTAGTTTGGTTTAAGCACCAGTGAAACCAAATCCAGGCACAGACTGCACAAAACGAAGAGCACTATCCATGGAAGTGCATCAGCGTTCATTTCGAGGAGACCATATGCAAACACAGCCACAGAAATCGATTAATAATATTAGTGTTAAGATAATACTGTGTTTGTGTAATAATGCTGTGGGCGAACACGTATAAAACGAAAACCCTTTTTGCAGACAGTTCCCTGGAGAAACTCAGAAAAAAACATGTTTAAAGTCACATCATGTCACATCATGTCACCCAGGTCACATCTTGTACTGGATTAATCGGCAGCGTTACAGTTTTACAGCAAAAGTGCGGAAAAATAAACGCATGATGCGCTGGAATGTGAGAAGCAAAACACATCTCGATGACACGGTCAAGTTCAAAACCATCACGACAAACTGAGACAAAATGGCACTTACATTAAACCAGCCTTTTTCACAGGCAAAATGCTACTAATGAAGGCGATGGGTGAAATTGTCCTCAAGCAATGACTCTGTCCATCTTTGTTATTGCACTAATTCATATTTAGGCAGCGGGGACTAATCTCTCCTCTAATACTACGAGTTTACAAATAAAATTATTACAACCAGGAATGCATAAGGCTTGTAGAGATTTTAGTTTTGATAGTGTAAGTCGTTTATTTTGAGAATATGTTTGCTTTGAAAAGTGCTCTCCATACAGCCACTGGGTCCATACAGCCACTGGGTCCATACAGCCACTGGGTCCATACAGCCACTGGGTTCATACAGCCACTGGGTTAGATTGGGTAAAATCAGATCCAATCGTTCCAAAAAAGGAAAAAGGAGTTGACCCCTCCCACCTGAAAACGGAGCTCAATTGTGAAGATCCAGACCCTCTGTACCAGTGTTTCCCAACCAGTGGTACGGGGACCCCTGGGGGTACGCGAGAGCTTAGCAGGGGGCACTTGGAATCATTTCAGATAGAAAATAAATTGTATTTTTGATTATTATGTTCAAAGAAAAGCTATTTTTAAAAAGAATAATTGTATAGAGTGACAACTTGAGAGTGTTTAGTGTCTTTTAACTGATAAATTGGAGTTTTAGTCATTCACTTTCTCACTAATCAGCAAAACCATCGTAGCAGGGGGTACTTGGAGTATAAATGAGCAAGGGGTACGCAAGACAATAAAGGTTGGGACCCACTGCTCTGTACGAAATTAGTATGAGGGTATGGTAAGACCAGGCTAGGTCCATACAGCCACTGGGTCCATACAGCCACTAAAGGTTGAATAAGCCCTAATATCAAGTGGTACCTTGGCACCTTTAAAGTTGAGAGCGGTAGGTTTGTGGCACTGTGTACAAATCGTCCCTTCAGAATCACCTGGTTCTACAGTATGTCCACTTTTCCTCATTTTGAGAAAACAGAGTTTGAAAATTTCACCTGTCTGATCTCTGATATTTAGAGAGTTATCAACCATCTTTTGTGTGGAATATTGTTGACTGTGGAAGGTGCCCTAAACACAATTGTTAACATGTTCTAAATCTCCAGGCTTAGAGATATAAGCCAAAAATGGGCATAGAACCTTCTGATTCCGAGGAACGTAAGTTGTCCCTGGTCAACACAGGACCTGGTGCCTTTACAGGTTTCACTTAGTTCTATGTCCACCAGAGTTGTTTTAAAAAGCTATGGACAAACTAGGAACGTTATAGTCAATGATTACAAGTATTTTATTCTCATTTGACCTTGACGCCGGGACAATATTGGCAAAATATTGAACGTTGAGCGAATGTCACATGATCCAGGTCTGGCCCCTGATTGGGTCCTTGGACGTAGAACTATCTGATTTGAAAGGAGTGCCACTCAGGACATGTGTGTAGATGTTTAGCATGGAGCTAATCACTCTGGGACATAAACTTAGATGATTTTAGAATGTGCTGGTAATGCTTAACTCCATTTCTGCAAAAAGTGGACATAGAAACAGGTGATTCTCAAGGGACGAAATGCACAGTGCCCCCATCCTGAATTAGTATATATTTTTTTTATATTTATCACATGTTTCTGATTATCAAACCAATTTATTTTTCACTCAAAGACATCTTGATGATCCCCAAGACTTTTGGAGAGATGTTCTGTGACTGACAAGAGTTCAACTTCGAACATGGCGGTGGCAGAGTGATGGTCTGGGTTTATTTAGCTGCTTCTGGACTTGGACAACCTGCTGTCATTGATGGAACAATAATGTTTACAGGAAATCCTGAAGGAGAACATCCAACCATCAGTTTGACCGCTCAAGCTCAATGCTCTTTTTTACAATTATTCTGCAAACAGTGGACCAAAAGTCTTCTCAGTGATGTGATAAACTCATCACCAGTTTCACAAACGTTTCAGTTCAATTATCGCTGCAAAGGGTCGTACAACCAGTTATTAAGATCAGGGGCATTTACTTTCTCACTGAGGGTCTGATAGGTTTGGATTTATTCCTCCCTTTATAAATGTAATAATCATTTGGAAACTGCATTTTGTATTTACTGGGGTTGTTTTTGTGTGATATAAAAATTGGCTTGATGATAAAAAAAAACATTCAAATGAGGTAAATACACAAATATACTAATTCAGGAAGGGGGAATATACTTTTTCGTGGCCTAAAAATGTCTATAAAATCTGTATATTTCAAATACTTCTGCTTCTTATTGCATAAATCTCATAAACTATTCGATTAATTTTTTCCCAAACTACCAAATGCTCAATAATTTTTTCAACTTTATATATTGCAAACTGCATTTAAAGTGTTAAAAGTTTCCATGTGTGACATATATATGATGGACAACATTAGGATTTGCAGAAAGTGTTGCTCTGCCTGCAACAAAACGTGCCTAACCTCATGTACTGTACAGTATGTGATGTAATACAGGCATAACGCCACCAGAGGGCACCCAATTCAATGATGGAATGCACTGAACAGAATTATACTAGAAATGAGGGATGGGTGATATGAAACAAATCATATCATGGTTTTCTTCATCAAAAAAGCTTTGGGAACCCCTGCTCTAAACACTGCAGCACATCCAGAACACTGCTGCTGTTTGAGTCCTGAAGTCTAGACCCAGGAAACACAGAGACCTGAGTCCAGTGCTCAGGTCTCTGAGAACAGACCTTAACACAAGTCTCTTCGTGGTTAACCGCTGACATATTAGAGCAGGGGGTCCCTAACTGGCTTAATCCGGATCCCAAGGCACTTCCAATCTCTCAATACACTTTTTATCTAAGGCTGATCTAACAATTCAGAGTCAGAACAAAACACGGTGAGGCTTTAGCTAAAATCCTGAACAGTCTTCTTAAAGGCGTGGGTCATGTTCAAATCCTGGTTTAATTTTAGGTTAATTTGCCCTTTTTGTAACGTGTATGCCCCGTACTGTACTCATAGCCTTCTTCTAATACATTCCTATTCAGTAAAGCACTTTGAAATACTTCTTCCCCCCAAATTCAAATCCACCTGTCACTCCGACCAAAAGGAGCACTGAGCGTCTGGTCATGATATGAATTTGATGTGGCCCATTCCTCCTGTAAATCTACCTCTCCAGTTGTATGAGCCGCAGATGATGTCTTGTGTTGGTGGAGTTGTTAGCAGCACTTTCTGGCAGCGGGAGGCGGCTGTCGGCTTAATTTAAACGAATCGTTACTCTCCGCCTCGGGGTTCACCAAAGGGGGGATCTGCTTACCTGAAAAAAGACCGTAACATAGGGGTTAGTTACGTGTTACTTCATCGACAATGCGAGTTTAGTATCATCCGGAAACAAAAGAGCTTATATTATATAAACATTCAGAAGGAAAACATGGACAAAGTTTGATGACATTTAAGGCCTTATTTTTGGCACAATTCATTTAATCTTTATTTAATTCACTTAAGTGGAATTCACCTGTAACCAATCACTATTAACAAATCTTTTTATTCTTTACGAAGGTAAGACCTAACATGTACAAGAGCCTCATCACCATTTGGGTGTCTGTGGGGGTCGGGGGGTTGAATGGGGGAAGGGATTGGTGCCTTGTGTTGTAAATCGCTCTATAAGCAAAGATTGATTGATTTTTTTGAGTAGTTTAATACAATACTTTGATCAAAGGAGCACAGTATAAGCACAACCAAAGTTCTGCCTGCACTGTCCCACCATCACAAGGTCTCAGCTGCTCTTATTGTGTTGTCTACTTCAGTGTTTCCCAACCAGGGGTACGAGGACCCCTAGGTGTACGCAAGAGGTTAGCAGGGGGTACTTGGATTTATTTCAGATAAAAAAACAACAAGCTTTAAAAAAACATGCAACTGTAAGGAGTGAGAGTTTCAGTGTATTTAGTTGTATTTCTTTTTACAGATAATTAGGAGTTTTAGTCATTCACTTTCTACATAATCATCAAAACCATCGAGGCAGGGGGTACTCATAGAATAAATGAAAGGCCCAAGGGGTACGCAAGGCAAAAAAGGTTGGGGACCACTGCTTTGGAGGGAAAAAGGTCACAGGAATTATGTCCTCTGATTGGTCCAGGTGGCATTGTCATCTTCCTGTTGTAAAACTGGTCTAACTGGTTGATTATACATTGAACCAAATCTTATCTGTTTAGCACAAAGTAAAGAACAAGGCACAACCATCTAATTTACATACAAAGCCTCACTCAAACCCAGGCCATTTTCACAAAAACACCCTATAGGCAGCAATCATTCAATTTAAAAGAATGAGTGGGTTCCAATTGTGCCATCATAAATCAGGATCATGAGTTGAAATCGTCTTGTAAATTCACAGCTGACTAAAGTAATTGAGTTAAGTCATGAGTATGTTTTATAATATCTTTGTACTCCATGGAACAAAGAGAAACTGTAGCAAAGGCAAGACCATAGAATAAACCGAGCTGCAGAGTAGGAGCACGCGTTACTGGCACTTACTGATTTTCTGAAACAGCTCTTCGATATTGATGGCGTTTCTGGCGCTGGTCTCTACAAAAATAGCGGATATTGATTCCGCAAACTCCTTCGCCTCTTTCATGGGGACTTCCCTGCAACACAAAGGCATGTACAGTCGACTCGGAATCAGAGGAGTGCGCCCAGAATACGGATATTAGGTACAAAGAACCACAAAATACATGGTCAGACGGATGGGATGATGAAGTATGGCACCTAGATTTAAGTCAACTTTTTTGGCTTTTAACACTGTCCCATAATCAAAAGTTTACACCTGCAGTTGGATTTGTGTTTTTCATACAGTTTTGAGTCGTCTTGTTTAACATGGTTGTGTCTTCTTCTACTGCAGGAGCGCTCTGATCTGTATTTTCTTGATTTTGCTACATGATAGATAGAAACCAGTGCATGTCCTCTGCATTTTCAAAGCCCCTTTTGCACTCGTTATGTAGCCGTTGATCTGTAAGCAGGCCAGAGGCTAAAAATGGTGGCTTGTATCTCATGTTTAGTGTGGTTAAAAGCAGGTTTATACATGATATGCCCACTTTGGATTCGTTTTCCGGCCGTTTTTACCTGATGTCTCCGAGGTCGTTCTTGTTCCCTGCTATCGCCACCACGATGTCCTCCGGGCCGTGCTCCTTCAGCTCCTTCACCCACTTCTTCAAAGTCTGGAAGGAATCCTGTACAAAACACAAGTTCACACATTTCGTTACACTAAAACAAATCCATGTCATTTGTAAATATTTGTGTTTATTTTAACGAACAGAGGAATGATGGGAAAATGTGATATTTAAAGGCTAATTGGACAGAAATTCGACAGTTTAGAGCAGGGGTCTCAAACTCATTTGGGTCGAAGGCCGAAATTCACCTACGATGGCGGGTTGCGGACCGCATATATTTTAAACAGCGAAATACTATTATACTATATTTTTTCAATAAAACGATAATAATAACTAGCACTGCAATTTGGCACATTTGATTGACATTTTTGACAATTTTTTTGACATTAAATTGGTCTTGGCCCTACAGGATTGTAACCTGATAAATATTAATAATACTAATAATGGATTACACTTGTATCACAAGCCTGTGCCACC
>OMNZ01017749.1:0-13115 GCA_900303255.1 Lesueurigobius sanzi | reverse complement strand
TAAGTAGCAATTATTGGTAGAACAGTTTCTTTTGTTCTGTGGAAATGACAAGAAGTGCCTGACGTGGAGGAGTGGGTAGAAAAATAGGAGTAAGTACCATTAGAGGTATTGGTCATATAATAATATCCATGCTGTATCGAAAAGATACAAAAGACCTATATCTGCCCCCTGGTGAAGCCGCTTCACTTGTATTTCCATTAATGTCACGGTCCAAGGCAGGATTTTGTGAATGACTTCCTCTTCCAGGCAGTAGCCCTTGAGTGCTCTCAGATGTAGCCAAGCTAATTAGTGCACAAGCGAGTGGCACATGCTCCCACATACCTAGAGCCTCATAAAGATGTTTACCAAACCGTACAGAGGATCGCTAACAAAGGCCGTTAAAGTAGAGCAGAGGAAAACCCTATTCTTTTTGTTGGTTTGAGATAATGGAAGCTGTTCTTGGAGGTTTTTTGTCTAAGTGCAAGTGAAATCCGCTGTAAAACGACCTTGCAACTGTTGGGCAATTTCCCCAAATGTGAGAACTTTTAGCTGTGGCTATTATACTGGGAAGGAAAGTTTGATAGCGCTTCTACTGAAAACACAAACTAAGAGAGCCAGGGTTCACATAGCCATGGGAAATCAAGTCTTTTTTTTATGCGCATTTCTTTTTTTCTCATTATAAAAGATAAAGAATAAATATAGCTAACAGTGTTTTGAATGTTTTACATGCAGCATTGAAAGGACTCAGAAGGGCATTATGGGATTTGCAGCAGACTTTTACCATGATAAACTAATGGAGGTTTTAAAAGCTAAAATACTGGAGTTATTGTTCATATAAAAGCATTTGGACACTATATTGTGTTAGATGTATTTATCAGCAGTGGCTCTGCAGCTAACGGACTCTTTTCTCCACTTTCTACAATGTTTTTAGTTCGTGTTAGTCTATGGACAACGTTTGCTAGTACCCATAAACAAAGTGAATTTATAACATTCCCTCTCAAACTCTATAACCATTGTGACCAACCTAAAATGAATAGTTTATTTCAGACAGTAAGTGTTTTATTGCTCAAAGAGGATTATGGGAAAAATGTGTGTGAACATTGTGGAGACACGTCTTTTTCAGTGGTCATTATTTCTGTCCTTTAACCAAAGCCAAACATCCACGGTGCCTGTGCTTGGACACTGGGTTCCTTGGCCACCCCCAAAGAGCAGCTTCTCACTCAAATCCACATTGACAGTCAAAGTTTTCACCCTGATTGTGTCCTCGTATGATTCACTTCCATGACACTGGGAACAAATTGGGCTCTTTTCCATTTCTGCCCTATCAACACAAGTGGAACCACGAGATCAGAATAGCGCCGGGGCAGGGTCGGGACATGGGCTGCTGATGAGCCAAAGGGCACACTTTTCCACAGTCATCAGTGAGATAACCATTGGCCACCATGATGTGTCATAGCAGCCAAGGATAAAGGTGTTGATGAGCTGTTGTGGCTCTGTGACTGAGATCAGTGGAGCCAAGATGGGGACATGTCTATTTAGCTATGTCTTATTTTATTGCTAAGGCCCCTTTTGGTTTTGTATGATGTTTCTAGCCAGCCACAAGGGTGTTACAAGGCTTTATCCACTATGTCTGGTGAAAAAAAACATTTTGTCAAATTGAAATGAGCATTATTTGTTACTGTGCTAATAGCAAATCGTCTAAAACAGAAAGAGGAAAAGGAAAAAAATAGATTCAGTCTGATGAGGCTGCTTGGCTTTGAGTCACAAGCTGAAAGTTCTTCCAAACATACTGTATCTGACAAGTTAAAACTAGAGTGCCTTTTAGCAGGGACCTGTAAAACTATCTTAGACTAGGGAAGTAGACAGTTTCAAAGTCCCTCAAATAGAAGATTTAGGTTCAGAAGTTTTGTTTTTTATTGCCCTGATTTGGGTCTTTTTATTGTGCGGTTCAATGGGGATGACAGTACAAACACTTACTTGTTTGTGAAACAAGGGTTTGGCTCTGCCCTATCACTATTTAGTGCCCTATTAATAGTGACTGAGCACTAGTGTGTACTTAGCAGTTCCCACAGTGCACCATAGCAAGAAGTGAAAGCGGCTGTGGTGACTTGAAGAAGTTTTACTTGCACATTTAGAAGAAACAAACAAATTCAACACTGCAGGTGCTGTAAAAACAATTATTGGGAGAGGCTCGTCATTAAAGTTACTTCAATGACGAGTAACTTTTATTTTTTCTACCATAGGGTTTCTTTTGTTGTTTGTTCAACAAAGTGGCAAGACCATGGTACAGAGGTTGCCATGGTCACCAGTGGTTTAAATGTGATATCATTTCAGTGAATGACAAAGGCTGTGTCTGAATGTCCACACTTCACTATATAGTGGTCCAGAGAGAAAAAAGTAGTACACTCAAAATTTCCCACAACGCGTCTTGAAAAGTTGTGAACAGCGACTGGACTCAACACGGATGAATGAAACTCTCCAAAACACTGCTTTAATGGCGCGTTGTGGATTATTTATAACTAAGTACCGTTAAATTAACCCGCTACAGGGGAAAGTTGCTAACCTTAGCTGCTTTCCTTTAGCTTGAGATCGCTAGCTTCTCTTCTCAGCCAAAATGCAACAATCCAAACCGTTTTCTTCATTAAGGCCATGTTGATGAGTCAGATGAGTAAAACTTGTCTGACTGATATATATCCATATGTCGACTCTTGAATTTGGTCAGTCTTGGTCGCAGAATTTCATTATTAGCAGAGTTTTGCGAACTTTACAGCAGATGTAGTGCACTCATCTTGTTGACAATTCGGACACGCTGCTCCCTACTCTCTCCTCCGCAGATCACGTCACTGCGGTGCTTGGGCAGTCACATGATCAGTGGCCAGGGGAAATTAGTGAAGAGAAATGTGTCCGAATCGCCACCAAAATGAGTCCACTATACAGTGCGGGACTATATAGTAAATGAGTATTTCGGGGTTAGGGTGGACATTTGGCTAGAAGAACTATCTACACAGTGAAGTCTTACTTTTCTCCCGTATACTGAACATATTTGTGACAAACTGCTTTTCAGTCTAAAATGTAGTTTGTACTTTCGTTTTAGGGACCAGAGGGACCGCCCGGACTCAAGGTAAGGTCAACAAAACATCTTGTTCCCAAACCCCTGTATATTTCACATACTTTGCCTTTGTTATTTGTTTCTCTAGTGCAACTAATATTAACATAACCTGCACAAGAACAATGTTTGGGCTTTGATTAGAACATGAAGATGACTTGAAAGTGCATTGTCAGCTGAAAAGGGTGCAGAAATATGTTTACCTGGAGATTAGCTTCATAGGGCTCACTGCCAGGGCAAGTCAATAGGGGGAAAAAAGAGAGAGGAAGGTCTGAGGACAAGAGAGAGTTTGGGAGATGATGAACGGTGAGCGAAAAGGGTGGACATCGAGAAGTGGGCGAAGAAGAGAGTGAAGTAGGTTTCAAAGGAGAGAGATGTGTGAAGAGAAGGAGATGGGGAGAATTGGGAGTGAAAGATGGGGCCGGAAAGAGGGTAAAGAGAGGGGGAATGATGTATGGAGAGGAGGCCGAAAGAAAGAGAGACGGAGAGAGAGAGCGGGATGGATGGATGGATGGAGAGAAAGGTGGGAAAGAGAGATGGAGAGGACAGAGAGGGGCCGGTGGCTGATGTGGAGAACAGATGTACGCCATATCCAGCCATCAGGTAGCTGCCAGTGTTTGTTCAGTGTAACCCAATCACGCGCTTCCTGTCTGGGCCGTCCTGTCAGTTTTTTTTTGTTTTTTTTTTGGGGGGGGGGGGGGTCAACGATGACACGCTGCAGTGTTAATGACTCATATACGCCAGGCCCCCAGGCTAAACGCAATTAGATGTGCTGGTGTCTCGCACAGAAGGCCCGCTTTTTTGACTCATTTGTTTTTGTTCAGTCAGTGATTGATTGAGGACGTGGAATTAAGAGGAGCTCGCACTTGTGCTAATTGTTCTCATCAGAGCTGAATAAATAGAAAGATGGTGTCCAACTCTAGTGTATTTAAAATATTTGGGATATTTCACTGAAAATCCCTGTGCATAAGATGTCTTTTTCTTCAACAATAGCAGTTATAGCTGTCCTACTATGTTGTTACTCTATTTAACGTTTTCCCGTACCATAACAGTTCTCATCAGGATTAAGGTTAACTAAATACATTAAACTGAAGCGTTTTGAAAATCCGCCACAGGCCTACAGTGATTTACGTTTCTGTTTGTGAACTGTGGTACCAGTAAGTCACTTTTATTATGAAAAGGATAAAATGCCAATGAAATCAAACCGCGAGCTTGTTAGAACATGTTTACTGCATACTTGAGACCAAAAAGTCTCTACATTATTGCATATTTCAAATCCCGCTTTGGAGCTCAACAGAATTTCGCCCCAAATCCCCCGGTCTACAGCTCGTTGCTACTTTCAGCCGTAACTTTGCGGAGCCTAAAATATGACATGGGATATTTATACTGGTCGGGCTGTATATGATCTGCAAGTGCAGGAGAGTGAACAATAGACAGGCCGCTTCTGTGGACTGTTAAAAGGCACGTATGTTCGGGCCAACCTGTCCGGACTGTGTTTATGTCTGGTCTAGTGAGTCCAACGTGCACTGATCGAGCAATACATTATAACCAACTGAGTAATGTGAATGATCGGTGGTGGAAACATGTATTATGTCACCACCTGCCAAAGATTCAGCCTTGGAAATATGCATTGTAATGTTAATAAAGGTGGATGACGTACGTTGCTCTAGGACAGAACAGCACTGACCTTTAGATGAACATAAACCGCTGAGCCACTGGGATGGGATTCATAGGTCTGTACAAGGAGCTGGGTCTTTGGGATCTGTTGATGTCAACGGATCAACCTTCTTTATGTTGATGTTTTAAATGATGCCTGCCCGATAACTAATATTATCTGAGACCTGATCACTGACAGGCACACTTTTTTAAATTAAAATTATCCAAAAATGTAGGATTCCTTTTACCCTTTGAAAAATGTATGTACAGTATGTGAATAAAATGTTGTTCCTGACAAATCTTTTATACTGCAATAGTCTTTCACTTATGTTTCCTTCTCTGCTGTTGTGCTGATTCTTGGGTCTATTCAGGGTAAATATATGTAAAATTGACTGAAAAAATCTAGATCCGGTTTGAACCGTTCCCCTAAAAGAGCCGTTCAAAAGAGCCAATTCGGTCATGAACCCCACATCAGTATATTCCACTATTTTTCAGATGGTATTGACCAGTGATGGTAGAAATGTTTGGCTTTTACGCTTGCCTCAGGGACAGTATTGGGCAAGTTACTTAAAAATTGTAACATATTCTATATTACTAGTTACAGCTTTAAAAATGTAACATGTTTGTATTACATATTACTGTCTCAAAAATGTAACTCAGTTACACTACTTGAGTTACTTTTGAGTTACTTTTGGCAAAATATAAACTGAAAAAAGGGAGAATAATGCCACCGAGCTAAAGAGTCATCAAAGATTTCCTCATTCGTCTCCATTCTCTCATGTTTTGATGAAGTTCGCTACAAGTCACTTCTTCATTTCTTGTAACTTGAAGTAACTTGAGTTACTTCAATTGTAATAACTAATATATTACTGTATTTTGTTTAAGTAATATATTATATCCCCCAGTTACTGAAAAAAGTAATATATTTCTGTAACTAGTTACTTTTGTAATGAGTTACTCCCAACACTGCTCAGGGACCAAGCAAATATGATTTGCAAATGGACTTAACCACATTGGTGTTGGTCACCACTTTTAGCCAATGTAAAAACGTTTTGTGTCAGTTTAGTGGAGCATACTGTCAATACCTTATGGATGTCCATTTCCCAAGTTCTAACACTTAAAGACTAAATAATCACTTCATACTACCACGATTACGAGCCATGTCATACTCTCATTCACTTCAATGTCAGTGGTCATAGTGTATTTTTAAGTTCAGTGATCCATCATCATAACTGTTAACTTGGGTCTACTTTTTCCCAGGGTTCCTTTGGGCCTCCAGGTATCCCAGGTGTGGATGGACAGAAGGTAAGTTGATGAACCATGTAAAGTGAAAAGCAAAACAAACAAAAAAACAAAAGAAACTGGACCACATTTTCTTTGACAAACACATTTCAAAACCAAGAATGCCCAGTCATGCCTTCTGGCAATTTCAAACCACTATCCTATTCACTAGCAATCCCCTTGGCTCCATCGAGGCAAAGTCCGAACCGCAAAATGGCTCTAAATGACACTATTCCGGCTCATTTCTACATTAACATTTTCTACAAAATGCATGCGACACAATCACACAAAGAGGCAAAAGGGTGTATTTCTTTCCGAGCTGTCGCAGAATGTGACGAGAGCGAATGGGAAAATTGTACAAGCGGCGCCATCTTGGTTAATCTTAAACACGCATTCGAACAGGAGAGTGTGGACATGGATGGATGGCTGTAATAGTAACCAGAGAAGATAGGTTTCATTTCAGAGTGAAAAAGTCACAATTTCTATACCTCTCCGGGCCGCGTTTTGCCGGCGTCCATGAAATAGAAGCCCAGTGCCGTTATAAAACACAATCTGCTATGGTGTGTAGGTGTCACTCATGCAGAAAGTTGAACCCCAAAAATATAGCCGCGATCTCCAATACCAGCTGGGGCACCCTAACTGGCACACATCATTTTGATCAAACATAGATATCGCCCCCGTAGACTGCGAGAATGACAACATTTCATCATGTCAAGCAGTTCCATATGCGAGCTGGTAGGTGATAGGAGTGTGCTGTATTTGGGACAGCTCACTTTCAGGGTGTAGCTAAAAAGACGCGTAATTTCAGACGAAATTGGAAAGAGAACGGTGAGATAAAATTAAGGTCAGGCTTTATCAAACTCACTGTGGAGAGATTCAGCTGTTATGTGCAGACGGTGAGAAAAATGTGCATAGAATAAAGATAGATATAAACATCTTGTGTGCAAGGATGATACTTACTTACTACACCATAGGCCTGTAGGGCAGCAGCAAAGTCTCGTCATCTCCCCTCCCCTCCTGTCCTTTGCCTTGTTCTGCAAAAGGTCCCAGGTGAGGATTTTGTCCTTCATCTCAGCCTCCACAGTCCGCCTCCAGGTGTGATCTTGGGGCGTCCTCTCTTCCCTTTCAGGAGTCCAGTAGAGGGCTGTTTTGGTGATAGAGGCAGGATCCTTCCTTAGAACATGTCCTAACCAAGTCCATCTTTTCTTCATTATGACAGTAGGCATGTCATAGTGGTGGCATTTGGTATGGAGAGTTGTTTCTGGCCTAAAAGTTCTTAAGATCCTCCTCAAACAACTAGTGTGGAAGACGGCTAGTTTTAGTTGGTCTCTTTCTGTCATTCTCCAACACTAAATTAACATGAAATGATCCTACTACAGTACAGTACTAATAGTATTAATAGTAGTGTGAAAGTAGTAGTGGCTTTAATAATTACACTTGTTTGCACTTTACAAGCTTGTGTTGAGGAGTTCCTTAAAGCACTTCTCAATAGCATTCACTCCACACACTAGTACATTCATGGGTGAGCCGGGATTCGCACTGCCAACCTTTTTCCACCATCTGAGCCATTGTTGCACCAGTAGTACTCATAGTAGTAGTCATAGAGCAGTATTCATGGGAGTTGTTGTGTTCATAGTTGTTGCCACCATACTGTACAGTTTATGGCTGCAAGATTAAACAGAATCCAATTGAAATAGTCTCAAAAACTATAAATAATGTAGCTGTGGATGGATTTCAGTCACAATTACTTTTTCCTGTCATTGAAATATAACTTGGAGGTCTTTCCCCCATACAAAAGATAGACAATATTTTGAAAATGTAATTGCTAGGGAAAAAGTAACTTATATATCATCACTGTGAACACATAAAACCACCAACAAAAATGCTGACGTCATGGCTCTGATTATGTATAAAACCTGCTAACCCTGTCGTCTAGAACTCTACATACATGTTAAGAAATGAATGTATGTTTTGTGTCAGTTTAGCAGTTCATCTTTCAAAATGTTTAGCTTATTCCCTCTTTTCGTCATGAAAAAATCCCCAAATCAACAACTAAACAGCATCTTTCGCCCTATAAACTTTTGTACTCCCTTCATCAGCCGTATTCCTTTCAGCCCGCTCTCACTGCTGTTGCGGCTGGTTTGAAAAGGTCAAAAGGTTAATTGTCTTTGGCATCAAACTCACTTGAGGTCTGTTTGTCAGTTTGAAGTCATGCCTTCCCACAAGCTCGAACTAACCACAAGCGACTCTACTTTCTATTTCTCCTCCTGAATCCTCGTTCGAACCGAAGATAATTAAGCCTGTAATCAGTTTGTTTATGCTCCGTACTTTGAAATTTCTCATGCGGTTTTATTGAATCTCATGGAATTAATTCAGCGTTGGTTCATAGCGGCGACGATCCCCTTCCAATCTGGTGAAAGCTGGTCTTGTCAAGTGGAGTGAAAATGTGCAACACCTGTGACATAAGTGTAACCCCCCCAGTGAAGGTCCAAAGGTTATCTGAAGCTTTTGTGGGAAAACAATGTCCCGGCCAGGCATCCGAGCTGTTGAAACAGCCCTGTATTATGTTCTGCTGTCCATAGGGCGATATGGGCTTCCCAGGACTGGACGGTACCCCTGGAGCCAAGGTCTGCCCTCTGACCAATTTTATCACAAACCCCATTTCACCCCCGCCCCAACATCAAACTTTCTGTTTGTTCCGTTTTGAAATGTTCACCATCCCATTCATTGTGCTATTTTGAACTTCCATTCAACGCCTTGGATATACAGTGTGTTGCCCTGCGTAGAGGATAGTGGGCATCGTTAAAATGTATTTATACACATTATACTTTGGATAAGGAGGTTGTTCATAGGACTCTGCACTGCAATCTTGGTCTTGATGCCCTTTTTGAAAGTTTAACAGTATGAAAAAGATTTTACTTTTTTCTTATCAAGAGGGTATAGCATGTTTACTATATAACAAGATGTACACATTACAGGAAATATAACCAGTGATAGTAGCAGTAGTTAGAGCTTACAATTAACAGTAGCCAATTAGCTTTGTTCTCAATAGTCACTTTCATACTTACATTTTTGCTGTATTTTGTAAACAATAAGAAAATTAAACATGTTACACCTTTGTAGACCAAGCTAAACATTTATTTGAACAAAAATACACAAAAAAACACCACTGAAAAAATAAATAAAAGTAAACATTAATGTGGTAGTAAAAAATGGTCAGTGAGCCAAAAAGTAAATGTCAAGCTCTGGTGGTAGAAGTATTAGTATAGTTTTGCCTAGCATAGTAGCTTTGGATCAGGTGTAGTAGCTTTAGATCCAATATGCAGCTATTATTATTTATTAGGTTACAGTCCTGTAGGGCTTTTGACCCGATCAGCACTATTTTAAAATGTGAATCAAATGTGCTGAATTATGGCAGTGCTCATTATTATTATTATTATTATTAACTTATTGAAAAATAGTATATAGCATAGTATTTTCCTGTTTCAAAATACTGTATATGTGGCCCGCCGTGTTGGCTGTACACAAGTTTGACACCCTCGCTTTAGATCATGTTTGCTTTATCACGTTTTCTTCCACCTCTGTCCATTTCTAAGCCATTTTTTGTGCCATAATAGTGTATGTACATTGCCCTTGATATTTGGCATGACCCCGAGTGGTTGTTAGGTCCCACACGAGACTGCCCGTAATTCTGTGCTTCCTTTTCCCAACAGGGCGAAATGGGAGAGCAAGGTGAAAAGGTAACGCGCTAAGTCTCATCTCCAAACATTATTCTAAGCATGAGCCTGAGATCCCCTCTGTGTTTGAGCAGCTTTCAACATAAAATAACTCGGCTTTTACCAACCTCCCAAAGTTTCGACCACCAGTGAGTCATAGATGTTTATGGACTAGTTAGGTAGGTGTGCTAGCTTTTGGATCCAAAGACTTCATTGAGCCTGAAAATGCTAAAGTTGTCTGTAAAGAAAAAGCCGTAAGCAATTATAATGTGTATGTTTACTGTAAATTTAAGGACGGAACGGAAAGACAGACAAAATATAGTTTTAAAGAATCATTAATTGTGCAAAACAATGAAATATTTTGGGACATTTTATGGTTTAATAAGAAACATTTCAGCACAGTACAGTTTGAGGGGGATCCACAACCAACCGTTTCTATTCTCATTACAGGGTGTGTCGATACTTATTTCATTGGGGTGGTGCAGTGGGGAACACTTACTTATTTTAGGGTGGCACCAGGAACGCCCCATGTCTTTATGGCTTCGAGCTACATTTGAATCTTAAATTTCAGAATCCTGGCACCTTACATGCATTTGTATTTGTAGCTATTTCCCAACAGCACAGGCTAAATTATACAAGCAAGTTATTGTGGAGAGAGAACCAAGGTTTTTGTCAAGATATCTTTCATTCAGTGGGTTTAGTGTGATTTACAGGGTTAGACTATTTATAGATCCATGTCAATTTATAAACGGTATTGTTTTTCTATTTTGTGAAATGTACATTTACATTAAACAAAGAATGCAGGAGTGCTACTTGGATGTACTGGTTCTTTCAAAAGGTGTCTCTTTGGTGCTCTTCAGTGCAGGGATCAACATTGGACTTTGAACAGAGATACAAAACTGAGGCACTCTTGTAGGCCTTTGTCAGGGCAAGCCTTGCCCTGACAAATGGCAAAGAATCATTAATTGTGCAAAACAATGAAATATTTTTGGACATTTTATGGTTTAATAAGAAACATTTCAGCACAGTGCAGTTTGAGGGGGATCCACAACCAACCGTTTCTATTCTCATTACATTAAACAAAGAATGCAGGAGTGCTACTTGGATGTACTGGTTCTTTCAAAAGGTGTCTCTTTGGTGCTCTTCAGTGCAGGGATCAACATTGGGGGCAAGCCTTGCCCTGACAAAGGGCTACAAGGGCCGAAACGCGTAGGCAATGTTTTAATTAACAGGCCATGCTGAAATAAAGGCCTTTTAAAAAGTACTTTTCTTTGAGTGCCTCAGTTTTGTATCTCTTTTCAATGTACATTTACATTGCTTGAGGACCCCAGGAAGACGAGCAACCACTTTGTGGCAGCTAATGGGGATCCTCATAAAGAATAAAGAATAGCCAATATTTTGTAAGTGAGTGAAATTATTCACATTTACTTGGACTTGTTACTAACTCCAATATACTGCCTCTTTGAGTGGCCTTTCCAGAATATACAGTTAATTTATTTACAGATTTGAGTAGACTGAAACATGATACTATGATTTAAAAAAAATACAAAGGTTAAGTCACTGAAAAACTATTGGCTTATGAAAATATGTATGCTACCATAAACATTCGTAGAAGTTGCTCTTACATTTAGAACAGGACGAAGTAGCTTCATCAAATGGTCACAGGGCGCCTCGCTGTAGTAGCTAATATCAGCGCCAGGCATGATGTCAGATTAGAACAGTTCATGATTTAACACACTTATCATCTTCCTAATATAAAATCATCAGGATTTATTAAAATTGAAAAGCTAACAGAGTTGCCAGGAACTGCAATAAAACTCAAGTTTCAAGCTGAAGTTTTCACTCCAGAGCTTTGTAAGTTTCGGAGGAGCCAGATGCATCAAACATAATGTGCTGACTTTGGCTGTGGGCGGCTGTAGCAAATAAGTTCAGGTAGACATCTAGTCCAATGCGTCTGAATACCATTTCCAGCATGACGTCTAATTATGGATATTTATGTGATGTCATTACAGGGCGACATGGGTGAAGATGGACGCAAGGGGGAACCAGGGGAGAAGGTATGTAACGAACACTTTTAGAGGTGGAGAGGTGGTGAATATAGTATAAATTAATTCATAACCATAATACTAAAAATACTATATGAAAAAAATGATTCTAATATTTTAAAAATACCCTTTACACATAAACATTTTAGTTAGAACCTGAATCATTTTCAAAGTCCATAAATCATCACCGGACCCATTCTGCACAGTTCCTTTCTCAAAGAATATTCATGGTTTTGTAAGCATACCGTTTCTGATTCCCATTGCTGCCTGCAGAGGGCGCTCCAGTCCAAATTGAAATCGTGACCTGAACAGTCCTCACTAATAAGCTGTCTTTTCCACACATGCACATGATTTCAAATGATAAAACTTTATATAACAGTGCGAAAAGAAAGTTTAGAAGTCACGATTGTCCACTTCAATAATCAAGCTGACGTAAAAGTAGCCTGCGAAAAAACACACACAAAAAAAAGTATAGTTTATGGCAAAACTTGGACCTGGTAATGTGTTGCGACTCTGTGCTGCCCACGCGTCGGCGCTTGTATCTCATTGTTGATGCGGTGAAGAGGAGGTATGGAGGATTTAGTGTGTCGTCACATTGTGAATTTTAAATGTCTTTGAATTTTACGCTTTGAACTTTTTAACACTGAAAAAACATCTTTGAATTTTTTTGTCTCCAAACTTCAGTCACAAAATGTTCAGTTCAGTGTTTTACATTTGAAATGAGAATTTCACCTTTTAAATATTCACTTTATTATTTTTCAACACATCAAATACAACTGTCTAAATTCAGAGTATAAAATTCAAAGTAAAAAAAATAGAAAATAGAAAAATTCACCCATAAAATATTCAATGTAAAAAAATTCAAGCTCTTAAATTCAACATAAGAAATTCAGAGTGTTCCTGGACATCGAGACCTGAGCAATCGATTCTCGAGACAAAAAAGAAGAGACAAGATGTTTCCTATTGGTCGATGTCTTTTGTGGGCGGGATTAATAAATGAGAAAGACAGAGTTCAGGCTTTAACAAGTCAAATCTGAACATTTTGATTGGTCCTTGTACAGTTTCCTGTTGAACCAGAGGTTGGTTTTGACTCTCTCTGGATCGATTGCTCAGGTCTTGATGTCCAGGAACTTTACTGCCAAATTTTTCACTGCGAATTTCACACTCTGAATTTCTTCTGTTGAATTTAAGAGCTTGAATTTTTTTACATTGAATATTTTATGGGTGAATTTTTCTGTTTGAATTTTTTTTTACTTTATATTTTATACTCTGAATTTAGTCAGTTGTATTTGATGTGTTGAAAAATAATAAAGTGAGTATTTAAAAGGTGAA
>OMNZ01017747.1:26429-39977 GCA_900303255.1 Lesueurigobius sanzi | reverse complement strand
TTTTACAGTTTATCTGGGAATCCGGGGAGAGTAATCCTAAAGCCGTAAAGTCATTCTTGAAACATCAACATTTCAAAGTCTAAAACACCAATGGCTCATTCAGTCTCTGACATTTGACCTGGTTTAGTCCTGGTTTATGGTTTAGACCTGGTTTAGTCCTGGTTTAGTCCTGGTTTAGACCTGATTTAGTCCTGGTTTAGACCTGGTTTATGGTTTAGACCTGATTTAGACCTGGTTTAGTCCTGGTTTAGACCTGATTTAGACCTGATTTAGTCCTGATTTAGTCCTGGTTTATGGTTTAGTCCTGGTTTATACCTGATTTAGTCCTGGTTTAGACCTGGCTTAGACCTGGTTTATGGTTTAGACCTGATTTAGTTCTCATTTAGTCCTGGGTTATGGTTTAGACCTGATTTAGACCTGGTTTAGTTCTGGTTTAGTCCTAGTTTATGGTTTAGACCTGATTTAGACCTGGCTTAGGGTTTAGACTTGATTTAGTCCTGGTTTAGACCTGATTTAGTCCTGATTTAGACCTGGTTTATGGTTTAGACCTTATTTAGTTTTTTAAGTATTGCAGTGGTTGATGGAGGAAACCCATAATAGTATTAAAAAACCACATCATGTATAATTAATGTATAAATACCTCTGAGGCCTCACTTGCCAGCATCTATTCACCTCAATATGTAACTAGGCTTTGATGTAACTCAAATGTGGTCGACTGGTTGAGAGTTGCCAAAACACATTGTAATTATTCATCATTTTAATAATTTGTGGATGGTATTCTTCCTACAAAATGAATTATGGTCTTACGTAAAGGATGGAAGTTCAGCAGCGACGGAAGAAGAGCTCCATTCAAAAAGAACTGATACAGAAGCAACACATGTGTTTAAATAAAAGCAGGATATCATCAGATTACAATTGTACTTAAGTAAAAACATATAAGTATCCACTTTCACAGATGTTAAATGTACTGTATTCATATGAAGGATTGTTCTTTTGTTACCAGGACTAAACCAGGGCTAAACCAGGTCTAAACCAGGTCTAAACCAGGTCTAAACTAGGACTAAACCAGGACTAAACCAGGTCTAAACCAGGACTAAACCAGGTCAAACGTCAGAGACTGAATGAGCCATTGGTGTTTTAGACTTTAAAATCTTGATGTTTCTTATAAGAATGACTTTACGGCAACTTTAGATGTTTGTCACTGTGGAAATACATGTTTAAACTCCAAAATACTAAAATACTTCAGTTCAAAAAGTGTATTTGAGTAGAAAGTACAGATATTTGCTCTAAAATGTAGTGATAAAAGTAAAAACATATTCACAAAATGTAAAAATTCATAACATTTGCACTTTCCACCACTGTTCTCTCTAGTCTCTCCAAAACAAACGCACACTAAAACCCTCCTTTATATAATAATAATATTTTGAACAGGGTTTTAATGGCGTGGCACAGATGCAGCATGAACTTTTGTACAAAAAAAAAAATAATTATCGAGTAGAGTTGCAGTGGGATTGCGCGTGTGCTTGCGTAACTCCGAACAGATGTGGGCACACTGTATGATTACTATGGGCCGTATACCCACTCAGACAGGAAAGACGGGGCAGCTGGTTGCCATCAACGTAAAGGCGCGGGCGGCCCCCAAAACTATAGACACAACCAGGGTCCGCATTTGTTCATAAACAGACTGACAAACCCCCTTCTTTTATCTCTGTAATCTCCTGTTTAAATGTGAGGCCACCGTCTGCCGATGTATACCACTTACTGAACTCCCACCTACCATGTTACAGTACAAGATCAGAGAGGGAGCCGTAAACATCCTGAGATTAAACGCTGAAAGATCGGAATTACAGGTAAGTGGAGATGATAAATAATACTGTGCGCTGTCGTCGAAAAAAGTTTTAGGTTGGGAAGAAAAGAATTGTTGTTTTTCACGTCAGCGCAGTTGCCAGGAGTCAGAAGGCAAACCCAAACGCTCCGAGAGCTCTCAGAGAAACACCCAAAACCCGCAGAAATACGGAGTGACTGTAATTTCCAACGTATTTTGAAGTAATTTCCGATGACCTCAACCCACCCGCTTCCCCCTCTCTCTCGCAGAAAAAAGCAGCTCGGACGACTTTGGGTTGAAAGCTTTAGTCACTCGATCAAGATATTCCAAATGATTTTTCTCATCTTCCGACGCCTGAACCTGGCAACCCTGCACTCCAGTCGCATCTGCGTAAAAATCTGCCATATCATTGTGACTGGTTTGCTGTGGCACTCCTCTTCAAAACAAAGAAAGACGAGCTGATATAGTTCTTGTTTGGCGTTTTTCCCGCGGTGTTCGTCATAATAGTCATAATAATACATGTGTTTTTCAAGACACTCTTTCAAGACGCTACTGAGAGATTTTGATTATATTCACTCAGGCGCGGTGTGACTTGATTATTTGTATGATTATATCTTCAATGGTGACTTCTACCCTCTAACTTTTCTTGTATCATCTTAAGAATTGCAATTATTTGAAAAAGAAAATATGTTTTTCAGGCTTGTTTACGTTTTGTCTGTCCTATTACATCAACACACACATTATGCTCAGTTACTAGGAGCTGTATTTTTGTACATTTTATAGTTTAGTACTCTTTGGGTCACTCTTTATCTGCAACTTTTTACAGTATTGTGTCATGTTACAACGCGGTTGCCTAATCAAAAACATAGCAGGAGCTGTGTTTCAAGCCACTCACTCATGTTTGAGTAATATTTGAATCTTCCCCAGTGGCTATTTTTAGCACCGCAGCGACAGCTCATGAAAAGCTCCTCCTATTCCCCCAGAGCTCCTCCTGAGTCCCCACGTATCCAGGAAATGCTAACAATCTCATGATAATAACAATGATACAATCTTTTCCTAGCATCGTCAGCAAAAAAACATCGTCTGAAGCATCTGACACTGCTCTATTTTCTTCGGGGAGTGGAGAGGGCGGGGCTTAATGAGAGGTAGCTCATAGAACCCAGAAATACAGGTGAGGAACAATAGTTTGCCTTCATGTGGCATCTCAACATTAAGAGTCTATAGTTTACAATGTAGGTGGAGGGCAGCAGAAATGTCCATGGCAGTGACTATATGGTAACTCCCAAAATGCAGATCTCTAGTTTTAGTTTATTGTAATTTCTGTAATTTCTCTGTAATTTCTGGACCAACTCGCATGAAACAAAAACTGTCACAAAGTTCAACGTCTCCTCTGTCAGCACATATGAACTATGGTAAAGTATAGTAGGTAAAGTATTTTCTGACCATTTGTCAATTTATTTTAGGAAATTCCCTTCAAAAACTGTTTCTCTCAGTTGTATTGGCACCTGCTACAACATGAATGCAACCTATTAGTTTTAGCTGTTTATTATCCAGTGTACATAAGAGACGTTTTATACAGTTTATACAGTTTCATTGATATACCTGTATATGCTAAGAGACGCTTATTTTATTTATCATTATTAGTCTTTTTAACTTAGTTTTTTTATCCTATTCCAGTATTATTATCACTGTTTGCAAACTATTTTCTTCTTGATGGCACATTTCCTGACTTTTTGCCCCACCCCCCTCTGTGTGATCGTATCTTAAGAGCTATTGTAACAAGTAAATTTCTCCTTTGTGAGGTCAATAGAAAACTATCTTATCTTAGCTTTAGATGAAAAGAGCATTTTCTAACCACATCTTGGATTCTCGGAGTACAGTCAAGTCTACCCCAGGTTGTGAACTAGTCTCCAAGCCGTTGAGACAGGCCCTTTAGTCTCGGGATAGGCCCTTTAGTCTCGGAGTCTCCGGGAAGTCTCAGCCGGTGAGATTCCACCTTTAGACTCCCAACTCACCTCACAGAGCTCTCAATATCTCAATTTAAAAAAGCTTTGAAAAGATTGCTTCTGAGTAACTTTCCTCTATAGGTACTGTATATCTTACTAACTTGTGATTGCCTGTTTCTTGAAATGTAAATTCTGTCATGTTTTTTAGCTATGTTTATATTCATGTACTTTACTGAAGGTCACCACTTGTTAAGCCCCTTGAGGGTTTTGGGTAACCTCCATTTATGTTGTATTCTTTTGATATGTGTGAACAAAAACTGATCAAGATATACTCTTGATATACACTGCAAAAAGTCATATTTTAGTAAGTTAAGTAATCTAGAAATGAGTTAAATTTTCCTGAAATAAGTACATTGTCCTTGGTTTGAGAAACTCATTTCAAGATGCTTGTCCATGGGGCAAGATTTTTACACTAAAATTAAGAAAAACAGCCTCAACACACTCAAAATTAAACAAAAATAACTTGAAATAAGATTGTTATTGGTGTTTTGCCTAATTCAAGTGTAAAAATCTTGCCCCATGGACAAGTATCTTGAAATTAGTTTCTCAAACCAAGGACAAATGTACTCATTTCAAGAAAATTTAGCTCATTTCTAGATTACTAAACTTACTAAGATATAAGTTTTTGCACTTGAGTCAAATAACTTTGAACTTTGAATTAAACTACAAAATTGAATCTTAGCAAGTTAACATTTCTTGATATAACAGAATTTGACTTTAATTTAAGTTATTCTGACTTGCCAAGTAAAAAAAATCTACAAATGGCATAAGATTTTGGTTCTTTTTTTAATATACTTTAATATACTTTTAACCGCAATAAGTTGCTTAAATACAAAAAGACTTACTCCATTGGCAGATCACTTACCAGCTCAAATCAAGTTCAAATTATCTAATTACAAGAACATTTCACTTCTCTCTAGATTCATTTCTGCAGTGCACTCTTCCTTGAGTACATCTAAACCAGGTCTAGCCCTGCAGCAGCAGCCCTCAGCACCACCTGAAGCCCTGGCACCGCACTTTGACAAACCCCGGTCTGCAGACGACGTCCCCCGTCTCCTCTGGTGTTTTCATTCACCGAGGCAAACTTGTGTGAGAGTTTCCCGGACGGGCCCTGCCTCCACGCTCCTCTCTCCCTCTCCCCGCGTCGCTCGCTCTGGGTGTGGCTTTCAAACTGTGAATGATGTGGGCCTCTCGCGCAGACTGTGGTCCACACCCTTAAAACTTAAAGAGGACTGACTTCGGCTGGAGGTGGAGCAAAGCGGCACAAACAGCTCCGCAGCACATTTTCAACTTGGACTACACAGACCCATCGCGTGTTTTCAGGGCACCCCGTCTGTGGCTCTAGTTACTCATAGCTTTGCAATTGGACTTTTACGAATATCCATAAACATTTTTTAATTTTTTTTTCAATTTCCTCAAAAGTGGGAAAACTTGCAAAGGTGAGTGGACATATGTGCTATTCTTGCATTCAGTCAATCTCACAGTTACATTTTATTTTAAGGTTTGAATAAGCCCAATAGTCGTTATGAGCGCTATAGAAAAGCGGAGGTTTAGGTGTAATTTTAGCTAATATTACACTTTGTATAGGTTTTTTTAATCATAACAACTTTATTAGTGTCTCAATGCGCATACAGCATATCAGGAAACGTTCAAACATGAATGAGGAGGACTTAACTTAATGACTCCTGTACTTGAGTTCTGTCTTTTGATTGTTCTTGCCTTTAGAGTGATTATCTTATATTGACTTTTTTGTTCTTGTTGGTAAGTCATATGCGTAAGGACACTTCATCAAGCCGTCAAATCCCTGTTAATATCTGCAATAAGTCAATTCATCAGATGTACATTTCCGGGACTGTGAGAGCCCACTGGACACAATAGGCCATTATGGAGGCGCAGACAGCAGTGTCAGTTCACATTTTGCAATTTTAACCAGTCTCAGGCGCTTACACAAATTGAAACATATTGCCATAATAGCGTATGAAGAAATCCCATATGTCCAACGGCAGCTCGCAGCCTTGATCCTTCCGTTGTTCGTACGTAATAGGAAACACATGGCTCCGTAAAAGGTCCACTTTAATTCAGCGTTTGATGAATCGCAAAATAAAAAAGACGCACACTGATGAGGTTTATCTCCGTCGAGCTCAATTGCCAGGCGTCAGGAAGGCTTAACCCCGATTCCAACGTCGGAAAAATACAGATAATTGCACAACGGTAATGAGAATAAAAGGTGTGCGGCGGCCATTTTGATTTTACAGGCCACGCTGTTGGATCATTTCGATGGCGAACCTTAAGCTTAATGCGTGTAATGGGCTTTGGCGTTGTTCTGATTGTAATCAGCTAAAACATAATGAGCGGATGCATCTTCTCTATTGGCATTGCCCATTAGCCAGCTTCCACTATGTACATGGCGCCAATTGATTTAAACGTTTTCATTAGGAGTTATTTTGCCGTCTTGTGTCGGAGTTATGGACCGAATTTTGGCATTTTTAGTTGGCCTTAAAAATTAGGGATCACTATTTTGGATTAATATGTATTTTATGCACATGAGTTTAAGATAAGATAAGACTTTATTCATCTCACAGTGGAAAATTTTACTTTTTTTTTGGGTAATACATAAGTTCATATACAATTTACATTTTCAGCAGCATAAAACGGTCTTCATTATTATCGATTATCCTCCATATATCAACCTTCTACTTGTGTTATTGTGACAGGTCCAAAAATTTTGAGTCACTACTACATCAAAGTAGGATGTTTACTCTGAAGAAAAACAAAGAACCAAGGCACTCCTCCCGCAACAACAACTCTCCGTCTACATTTCCCAAAAAGCCCCCATTCTACTGGGCCAATGCACTTGTTGCTGGTTTGCTAACGTGCTAACGTTTATTCTTTCTGTTCCATTCTGCTCTACCAAACTGTGAAATATATGCAAACACAGGTCACGCAGCTATGCTAAGATCACACAGGACGATAACAATATAATTTTGGCCTATGTCTAGATCCCTTTCTGCAGTGCTGTCTCACCATGTGGCCCCTCTCACTGCACGCGTTTTACTTCGAACCATCCGGAGAAAGTCGCGATCTCTTTTCTCTCCATCCGCCATCATTTCACGCTCTCACAAAAGCCCTCTGACCTCTCTGCTCCGCTCCCGTTCGGTCTGCGTTGACTCACCGGCCGCTGGAAGCCCACGTGGCTCCTCGCTCTGACGACTGACGTTGAGAAAGCACACCTGCCTCCGGAGCCGCCGCGCTGATCCGGAGCAGGGGTCACTTTAAACTTGTCTGACAAAGGGCCGCTAACTCAATAACACGTCAGCATGACAAATTAGCTGCGGACAGTGAGACAGAGCGCCCTGTTTTCTGGCCCTGAAAATAGACCCTGGATGTTAGCCAGTGATGAAGGAGGGAGGGAGGGAGGTTGGGGGTTTTTAGGAATTGCCAGTGGTGGAAGAAGTACTCAATATTCTTACTTGAGTAAAAATGCAGATACAGGACCAAGAATTTACTTAAGTAAAAGTATCTGATTAAATTTCGACTTAAGTAAAAGCGTAAAAGTATCCATTGTACAATGTACTTCATGAGTAAAAAGTAAAAGTATTTTTTAAGAATGTAATGTGCCATAGTAAACCAGCACTAAACCAGGTCTAAACCAGTTATAAATCAGGATTAAACCAGGACTAAATCAGGACTAAAACAGGTCTAAATTAAGACTAAACTAGGTCTAAACCAGGTATAAATTAGGACTAAACCAGGTCTAAAACAGGTCTAAACCAGGACTAAACTAGGTCTAAACCAGGACTAAACCAGGACTAAACCAGTTTGTCGTAGGAGGTGACTTTGAAAATAAAATACTTTTAACCCAATTAAAAAATGTAGTATAGTATAAAGTACAGATACAGGCTCTAAAATGTAGTGAAGTAAAAGTAAAAAGTATTCATCATAAAATGTACTTAAGTAAAGTAAAAGTACCTATAATTTGTACTTTTTACTTGTACTTTTTACTTTGTTACTTTCCACCTCTGGAAATTGCAATAAAAGAAAAATATTATACTTTTTTGCGAGATTACACATCCAATACATTTTTTGCAGATTTTGGTTAATTTCTTGACTTTGAAGATGTACTCGATATTGTAAATTTACATATCTTCCAAACAACAGTTTTGATATCATCTTGTAGACGATATATCTCCCACCTCCACTTACAAGCGCTGTTCCTCATGGTTTCCTTGTAGTGGAATGAAATTTGGTTAGTTCTCCTTTAGTAAAATGTAAACTCGGGCATGATTTGGCTGTGCATCTAAAAATAAAGTACTTTTTGACAATTTCATGATTTTCCAGGCTAAGTTTCTTGCATTTCTGTGACAGTGACCCTAAAAAGTGCCCCGCATGTCGCGAAATGTGCTGATAAACAATGCTGGGATTAGTTAGGAATGAGTTTGGTCCACAACTATCATCTTAATTTACTCACTCCATCCTTCACTATTAAAAAAGAGGTACAGTGCCTTTAAATTTGTTAATAATGTTACTCTCCTGAAGCATTCTTTAAAACTGGCGCCACTTTCTTCCGCGTGCTCTTCCGCCCCGGTCCACGTTCCCGTTCTGAGTTATAGTATTCGGCCTACAAATCCTATAAAAGGTGAAGGGAGACACAGCGCAGGCCTCGTCCGTGGGGTTTTATGGAGCTTGTTATGCAGTGTGCACAGTGGAAACCGAGCTTTAAATGCTATTTTTCACAAGCACTTCTTGGACTTATTGGGCTGTTTACATGCCCCGTCGCCAATTGCAGTAAAACAGGAAATTTGGCGAGGACACAAAATGGCGGACGCTGCGTTTACGGGGGGATAAGATGTCTGGGAGTTGGAGTCGTTACGAGAGGTGGGCGTTGCCGAAATTGTAATTTTAAATGTATGGTTTAGAGGCAATTTCTTATCTGTGTTGTTCGATAATATTTTGAAATACTTTCCGTCCAAGCAGCCTGCTCCAAAGTTTGTCCAAAAGATTCTCAACTAAATGACATGAAACAAAGTGAGCTTGATTTGTTTTGCTGCATTAACCTCGAGTTTTGTGGTGCTTTTAAAAGGAACGGACAGGCTTTTCACAAACGGTTCTTGTAGCCTCGAGTGCAGCCCGTTTCTTGTCTACACTTGATTAAAAATACATTTATGGGTGAGGTATTCTGAGGACATGGCGAGTCAGTGAAAGAGGACTGAGAGACAGAAGCGCTGTGAAAAAATAAGCGCTGGATAAAAGCAGCAGCAGGAAACGGAGATGAAAGAGTTTGGGTGAGAGTGGATTTATTTTCTCCATGGTTAACAAAAACGCTTGTTTATGAGTACAAAGTAATTTACCCTTCGTCAATAATAGTTAATAGATACCAAGACTAGATGAAAGTCTACGCCTAACTACTTTATTGTGAGTTTTGTGTTCAAAATCAAGCTAGAAAGGGATAAAAGGTATACAAAACAAACAAACTGGTAGCTCTTCCATTTACAAAACCATAGCACAGTAACGGATGGAAATATACTGTGCTAACATGGTGAAGTATATGGAAACAGGAGCCACAGCTAATTATTTTGATGGTATATTGTTAACCCTAAATCTATTTCTAACCCACTTTAACAAACAAAAAAAAAATATTACATGGATGATATTTTCTTGTATTGAACATGGGAAATGCGGCTTAAAAATCTGGCCTGTTAGTTACAATGCTATCCCCGCCGCTGCCAAGTAAAGTGTGACTGAAATATTCTTCATATATAGCCTTACAGCTGAAATGTGAAGTAATGCAAGTACCTTTCTAGAGCTGGACACACGCTACAGGATTTTTAGCCAGATTTTTAGTCTTAGGGGGAGTGGCTCAATAAAAACGTTCTCTCATGGCATGATCTGTGGTGGGACTCCTCATGTGTGTGTATGTGTGTCCTCATGTCTGTCCTCAAGTGTGTGTGTGTGGTCTGTGCACCGATTTTTAGCCTCAAAAGATTTAAAATCCTGTATTGTGTGGCCACCTCAAGTCCCTGTGTACCCCCAGGGGTCCTTGTACCTGTGGCTGGGAAACACTGGCCTTTGTAGTGTTCAGTTTTATCATGTAATGAAAAAATACACATGCGCTTGTTCAAGGCAAGGCAAGTCAATAAAGGTTGAAAGGGACAATCAATAGTGTTGAAGAAATGTGTTTCAAACACAGAATGCTGTAAAAGACACAAAGAGACAGAGAGATGAAAGCGTGACTAGAGCGCAGAGCGGAGTGAGAGAGGGTTTGTTCTCCTTGGCCTTGTTTACAGGAAGCTCTTTTAGACTCGCACACATGGCCGCATTCACAGAAAGGCTTTTTATTGCATTTTTCCACGCCGCCGTAAACCCTGTATACCTACATTTATGTGTGGGAAACTATGATTGGTGCTGCTGCTTTGGCTGGTACTCTCAATCTCCTTTTCTCGTTTGAGACAATTGTGTGTTTACTACGAGCAGGCAGTTGTGAAGTGCGTAAACATTTATTTATGTATATTTTTATCAACTTAAACACTGCCATGCTTAGAGGAGATGTCGCTTTTCGTCAAAAAGAAAAAAAAATACTATTTTCAAGGTAAATATTGTCTGTGTTTTTGGATGCAAAATATAAAAAGGTGTGTAAATAAACCACAAATGGGCTTTCACGCGACATCATAACATTCAAGGGACCCCATAGTTTAAAACTGAGGTGATACAGTATGAACCGTCTGTGTAGGTTCTCGTAGGCAAAGATTTTTCTTCATCTGTACTCTGTAGTTGAAGTGTAGGACATTTCAGTCCTACACAACGTTATTAAGCTGAAGAATGAACTGAAGAATCTTTTCCTATGAGGTGAAGTGCTTTTCGACAAATATCTTTAAAATGACTGGGCTTTTTCACACAAAACGAAAAACATAAAGGAAGTTCAATGTCTTCTCATTCAGCACATATGGACTAAGGTCAAATTAATTTCTCATACAGTTGTTCAAAAGTGGTAGCAATGTAAAAAACATGTGCGTGATTGAGGTCAGATGAAATAACTTTCCGCCAAAAGATGAATGTGGCAGATTTGTGGATCCAAACTTTAGCCAAAAATTAAACATTTGTGGAATTGACTAGAGTCCTATCTTTTTTTTGTATGCAGTGTACATAAGAGATGTCTATATAGTTTTTTTCTTTACTTTTTGCACCCCCCTGTGTGATCCTGTCTTAAGAGTTGTTGTAACAAGTAAATTTCTCCATCGTGAGATCAATAAAGAACTATCTTATCTTATCTTAATTCTATTTTGAGATGTCCTTCAAAAACTGTCTCTCCCACAGAGTTGTATTGGCATCTCCCCTCGATCTCAAATTATGACATCATCAAACCCAGAACATGAACCTATAGTAATTGTAATACTAATAGTTGAAGGAGTTGCAGCAAAAGCAAGCCACAAAACAAAGCATTGACCAATCTGTATTTAGCATTCCACTTATACGTATACATGATATTCTCAACATACCCTCCACTCCCACTTTTTTCCTCTTTTCTTTTTTAATCCAGGCAGCATACATACATTTTTCCAGCCCTGCCCTGTTCCACCACTCGGTCCAAAACAGCCCTAAATAGCCTCCTCTCGGTCTTGGTCTCATATTGTGAGGTAAATACGCCTCCGATGCACTGGGTCTGGTACAGATTTAGTTTAAGGCATGGACTTTCTCTGTTGAAGCCATCTGACGGCGGTGGCCAAACCCCAACCGTATTATCCCGGCTGATTTATTTCACAGGGCAGCGCAAACCCCTCCCATGACTAGTAATTAGGAGCTTTTTTTAAAACTTCAGCTACACACATGTTGACAGTCTGGGAGATCTATATTAGCCATGTTTGGCATAGAGTCACAAACTAGTGCGATCTTTCTGCCTTCGTAAATAGAGTAGAGAGGGCCAGGATTAGGAAGGGCATCTGTTATAGCCTCATTTTGTAATAAACCTTCTTGTGTTCTTTGTTTTGTAAAACATTTGGTTACTACACACTATCACACAGGCATCAGTAAATAGGTCATTCATAATTTATAAGCCATATCTATACAGTTTTACTCATCATTGTAAGCCGTATAAGCCTGTATACCTACATTTATGTGTGGGAAACTATTATTGGTGCTGCTGCTTTGGCTGTGACTCTCAATCCCCTTTTCTCTAGACAATTGTGTGGAGTGTTGTGAAGAGCATAATTTATTTATTCATGTTTTTATAGTAAGTTGTACATTGCAATACTTAGTGAAGAAGCTTCTTTTCAAAATGTTTTGCATTGGTAAACCACAGAATTCTGCTTAGACTATAATGGGCCCAGTGTTCCAATAGTAATGATTGATAATTCAATAATCATCTCAATTTTATTTTTATACAGTTCTTATGGACCAGTATCATACAATTTGCTATGTCTATGATAATTTGATGAAGCAGCTTATTTTGGGGACCACCGTAGTCTCCTCCATTGATGGGAAACACTTCCCATTCATAATTTATAAGACATGGATACAGTTTTACTCATCATTGGAAGTATTATAAAGGCCTAAACAGACTCTATGGTAACAGTGTGCACCACGTCTGTGTCTGGTTAAGGGTTAGTCACCAGTCAGGAATGGCTATGGTTAGGAAAAGGGTTTGGGCATGTTGTCTTATAGGGTGTAACCAAATAATTCATGGGCTGAACAATAAAGTAATCACTACTTAAGTGCTTATAATCATCAATGAAAGGAGAGGAAAGCTGATGATGCTTCAATAATAATACGTTATTAGGGGTGTGCTCAAAACATCGTTACCTAGATATGTATCAATATGATTAAAAAAGATACAGTGTGGATATCGTGGCTCTTAGTATCGTTCTACCCCCCTGGTGTTAGACTAGGGTGACCAGACGTCCCAGTTTACCCGGGACAGTCCCAGTTTTGAGTCCTCTGTCCCATGTCCCTGTGAATTTATCTGAAACCATTCATTTGTCCCAGTTTTACACAACCTCTGTCCCAGTTTTTCACCAGTGCCATGTCCAAAGCTGCATGTTTACTTGATACTTTATGACTTTTGACCGAGACAAAAAAATGTGACAAAAACATGCAGAAAGAAAGATTACAAAAAAAAAACACGGGAAAAAATGCGAGAAAAAAGCAATAAAAATGTGAGAAGAATTATGAAAAAAAGAAGAAAAACAAAAGAATGATGAAAAATGATGAAAAAAGATGACAAAAATCACACAAAAAGTTGAAAAAGTTATGAAAATATAAATAAATAAATCGTGAGAAAAATTGCAAAAAAACCTGCAAAAAATAACAAAAAAAATATAAGAAAAGACAACAAAAATTACGAAAAAATTTAGAAAAAACGCAAGAAAAACGTGACAAAAATCATGAAAAAACATGAAAAAAAAGAAAAATTACAACAACAAAAAAATCTAATTTTTGTCACAGTTTTTTAATGTGAAAAATCACTCTATGTTAGACGGCAGCAAGACTGGGGAAAAAATCATGGGAAAATGCTGACTTCCTGCTAACTGTAGCCCACTTTTTCAGACATAAATGTGAAGTTCTCAGTCGATGTTTCCCCGTTCATCTCAATGGACGCGGCCTCCGGTTTCACCTAAAAGGGGGCGTTAACCTTTTCGTTGCTCCCCTCGATAGAAAAAAATGCATGGTGTGGTGTTGTTGCAAAATTCGGCTCTACCGCATCCCAGCAGAACTCATCACACGCCA
>OMNZ01017747.1:0-12881 GCA_900303255.1 Lesueurigobius sanzi | reverse complement strand
ACCCCCCCCCCCCCCGACTTTTTTTGACAACGTGACGCCACGGATTGAGATAACATCGTGCTCTCCGTTTAGATTCCTGCGGCTCTCGTGCAGTTTTGTGAAGTGCAAAAACAACAGAGCCCCTATAGCCGTTCAATAGTAGATTAGAGTCAAGCAAATCTGTCCATGGGGAAATAGTTTGTTGCAAAAGTGTCAAAGTAGGAGAAAGTTTTTCAAAAAGTGATATAAAATAGATAGATTATGGACAGAACATGTACTAAACAGTAAACGTCTGACATATTACAACAATATGAACCATCCGTGCTGCAAAATGTGATGTCTTGATAAGTACAATTTGCCTGGATTCTGAATATCTGACCTCATTTTGAGTTATTTTGACTTGCAAAGTAAAGAAATCTGCCAATGGAACACGTATTTTTGGACTTAAAAGTGCAAAAATGTATCTTATTTTTGGAATCCATTTTGCTGTGTTGGGCTCGGAGGACCTCAGGGAGTGGCCTCCTGCTGGTGCCCAGAGTCAGGACTAAACATGGCGAGGCTGCGATTCAGTTTTATGCTGCTAAAATCTGGAACAGTCTTCCAGAAGATGTGAGACAGGCCTCGACGCTGACAAAGGCTGAAAACAGTAATTCCATACATTGAAAGTATTTTATCTGCACACATTGTGCCTCATTCACGAAACAAACTTACGCACAAATTTGTTCTTAAGGCCGACTTACGAACATTTTTGGCATTCACAAAATTTGAAAAAGAGTTCTTCTGGAAGAACAAATCCTAAGAACAGTCAGGAGGACTCGTACGCACAAAAAATCTGCAGTTTTAGATTATTATCACGGTCATAATGGACCCAAAAAGTCTTTCACAGCATGAGTAACATTGTTCTAAAAAATATTTCACTTAAAAATATATTTTTTGAGATAATGAAAATGATGAGAGGTGGTACAGAGCAGAGATAGTTAGTGTGGACTTTCACAGCTGAGGGCTGAAGCTCGTGAGTTGCTGTTCTGAGTCACACCTGTCGTAATCAGAGGAGAGATCAGGAGTACTGCCTCGTGCTCTTGTCATGCCCATATATGGAAGATTAGAGGGTGTGTCTTTGTGTTTACATAGTCAATATAATGTAAATGTCCTGAATATAAGGGGGAGTGGTGTTCTTATAGTCACGTTCATGAATTTGGGGCATCTCTCTTTAAGAACAGTTTGGTCATCTTAAGAACGCTTCGTGAATCAGACCTAAGCTTTTCGTAAGTTTCTCCTAAGTTGTACTTAAGAACTTTTTCTGAAGAAAATATTCATGAAAGAGGCCCATTGATTGTATTTGCCTTCTATGTAACTGTGAAACACTTAGAATTTCCTTCTTGTGTATGAATTGTGCTCTGCAAATAAACTTGCCTTGTCTGAAAATATACAAAAGTCAAATGAAACTGATGACTGATACTACGGTAGATGAAATGTGATTCAAAATTACCCTAAAACTCTGCTCGAATAAAACAAACAGTGGCTTCATAATTTCTTGTTTTGTTTTTGTCTTTCCGTTCAGATCGGTGGCGGAAGAAGCCGATGACGACCAGGATGCAGACGGCAGCAGCACATGGGCGAAGGGAAGAGGGCGCGGGGTGAAGCGATGCGGAGGGCACCGCGGGGAGGGGGGGTTTTGTTGGTTACTCATACAGGAAGGAAGTACAGGAAATGTCCCATCGGGAAAACAAGTAGCAGTGCGATTTGGAACCCTGGCCTCATTTATGCTGTCTGGGTGGTCCTCTGAGAAAACAGAGTAAACACGCATTAAGCCCAAGTTCTGCTGCAGGGGAGGAATAATCTGTAAACTAGTTTGGACTAAACAGTAGCTGCTGCTGTATGGAGCCAGTAAATCGGACGATATGGGAGACTGCAATTTCAGGGAGTCCTCGAGGTCGTTGCAGAATTAAAATGTAACGATGATAAATTATAGGCCCTACGTGCACAGAAGGTGGGTGATAAGTATTAGCACATGACTAGAGAGATAAGACTTTATTCATCTCACACTGGAGAGATTCACAGTTTTCGTGGACATTAATGCGTTAAAGTAACTTTTTTCTAAAGAAGAAGAAGAAGAAGAAAAAGGTGGGTAGAACTCAGTTACTTTTAGTTGAGTACATTTTTGGAACTAGATGTCTTGGAGTAGGTTTATAATGTATTAGTTTATCTGTTTGCTAACTTTTATCATCATTTTTATGTAATATCTGATTTTTTTATGTTTTGATTGTTCTAAATATTTTTTTTACATATAGCATTTTAACCTACTACTTATACTTTTTGATATTTAATTATTAGGGTCACTATCCCCAGTATCCCAGACCATCCCAACATGTTGTACATACAGTTGTGTTCATAAGTTTACATACCCTTATACATTTTTGGCCATTTTTCATAGAATATGAATGATAACACAATTTTTTTTTTTTACACTCATGGTTAGTGGTTGTGTGACGCCATTTATTGTCAAAGAACTGAGTTTACTCTTTTGAAATCATAATGAAACAGAAACTACTCAAATGTCCCTGATCTAACGTTTACATGACCTTCAACAACTGTTCAGGAGCAAAGAAAAACTCACTTCAGCTGAAATACAGGACTCTGAAAAAAAATTGTTTCAATTAAGATGCACAATAGGGACATTTGGCTAGTTTGTAGTTGAAAAGCGCAATAAATGGCTTCACACAACCACTATCCATGAGTGAAATAAAGGTTTTTGTGTCATCATTCTATGATATGCATTTACATACCCTGACTTTCGAACACAACTGCACATATCCCAAAGAGCCCCAAGACGTGTGTGTGGCTCTAAAACCACAATTGGCAGATGCCATGTAGTACATGGTGTTATTACATGTTCCTTTTATGTAATATTTTGTGTTTAGTTGTTATTTGCGCCACCTAACAGCTCCTGTATGTCATTGCAGGCGGCTTGTCTCGGCCTCTTGATTTAGTACATAGTAGATTTACACGCTGGGGGGCAGTAAGAAAGTAATTTACTTAAGTACTGTACTTAAGTAGTTTGTGAGGATCTGCACTTTACTTGAGTACTATTTTTGTTGACAACTTATAACTTTTACGCCACTACATCTGACAGACAAATAATAATACTGTGGACTCCACTACATTTCTATAAATGCTCTTGTCACCTGTTATTTACGGAGTGCGGACAAGTTGGTCACGTCGTGGTTTTTTCTCTGACAGAAGGTGGCGCTGTGCAGGGTTTGTCCCTCAAGTGTTTATTAATTTAGCATGAATATCTGTTGCTTTTCTATTCTTTGGTCATTTATATGTGCACGAGTTAAACCAGGGTGAACTGAAGAGGAAAAGACTCAAATACATCTTCATAAGTATTGCATATTCATATGTATAAACTGCATAGGCTATTTCATGTTTTTGAAGTCGCAAAGTTATGATTCACAACACTCGTTTAAAGTTAAATTAACTTTTTACTTTGAATACTTAAGTACTTTAAAGCAAATACTTCAGTACTTTAACTTAAGTACCTTTTTCACTGGGCAACTTTCACTTTCATTGGACCAGTAGCATCTGCACTTTTACTCAAGTAATGAAATTAAGTACTTCGCAACCACTTGTCTCCACTCCACGGGGTATTCCCCTCCATACTACTGTAAACGATTGAGGCATTGTTTGCTCCCCCTGCTGTCCAGCCATAGGTATTGCAGGTGGCTGGGCTCACCCTCCTGTGCCTACTGAGCTGATAACAGTTGGACACGTAACAGGCACTGGCTCAGTTCAGCAGGAACCGGAGTTGAGCCCTCTAGAAACAACAAGAGACCAAGACTACAGCTTTGACTGGCATCTAAAATCCCCAACGTTCAAAGCGCCAAAGAAAAGCCGCACTGTAAAATAAATCCTTTAATTAGATCAGCCTTCTTTGTTGTTTTTGTGAGCTTCCTGCCGTCCTTAAAATGGAGGAAATCTGTCTCTGCTGGTTTGGTGTTTATAAAAGATCACAGGGGCAGAGTTTTTCCAGTTCAACTCTCGACAATTGATTCAAGTTTTCAAGACGTCAGCTCTATGTCTCGTTTTAGTTTGACAATTTAGACTAATTGTTGTGAAATATCAAATGCATAATCATGTCAAGAAGCGTATTGTATAAGATACATGTAGGATGTACATGACAAAAACTAAAAATCAAGCAAGGTTTAAATGATTGATTTCAGAATATTCATTTTGTTTCAAGTTCAAATAGATTAGACATATTTACTACTGTCATGTAGATTATTTGTCTTTTTTCATGGCATTTTTGACTGGTTCTAAGGTAATCAATCAAACGGCCAATATCAATATCAACGGGGGTCATCTCAGAGGTCGGTAAAAAAACACAAAACAAGTCAATATCAAACATCAAACAATGAAATGTCAATGAAATGTCAGCCTGGGGTTTCCCACATCCTTAGCCCCTCCCCCGCGGCCAGGAAAAACTCAAGAAAACCACGTGGGACAAAACAGAGAAACCTCAAGCAGAACCACATTGGGGAAGGGATCCACTCCTATGGACGGATGGGCTAGATGGTTCCCAGGCCGATGAATCTTGCTTGATCAAAGCCAAATGAGTTACTAAATGACTCAAATTAAGAATATTAAACTAGGCATTTAGTGATGTTATTACTTGTACACTAAAATGTATGTATTGTGACTTGTATTTATGAATAAAGTTGAATTGAATAATTTATTTATGTGTACTGAAAGGTAAATGTATAAATCCTTCATGTTATGCCAGTGATCATAATGCTATGGCTCAGTTTTTGTATTCCTGTCTTTTGTAACATGCCATTGCCATTCAATTAGCATTAGCAAAGGCAGTAAACTATGAAACCTATGTCACAGTCTGACACACTCCAATGGTCTATAGCCAACATCAGGAATGAGGCATTTCTCTTATCTGTGTTTTGCAGAGAATACAATATTGGTTTATGCGGATGATGAAACATAATGCCATATTATGCCAGTAAAAAGTTGAAAATGTGTCAGCAGCAGCAAGCTTTGGAATTCAGAAAGATAGAAAAGACAACACAAAAGTTGTTAACTGGACTGGTTTGGTTTGTTTAGGAACTTTACATTAAGGAACCACTCACCTATTCACACTCTCATTCGTAGGATTACTCCATAAAAGTAATCCAACTTCTGATAACTGATTAAAAGTAATCTTGACACTTCTTTGATTACTTTATTTCAAAAGTAATCTGATTATTAATTACTAGTTACTTTGCTATAACAAACAAACAAAAAAAGGATCAAGCAACAGCTGCTTAGTGCTTTTGAAAAGTGCTAATTCTGCGATATCAAATATGGCTCTGGCTGTAACTGACTGAATAATGTTTGTGTAATACCATAAAATAAATGTACAGCAGCTGCCTTTGACTCGTACACAGGACTTAATCTTAAAATCCTTACGAGTACAGAAGTTAATAAAACATAAAATGCTGCTGTTATCAGTGCAGACGCATCACAAATCAGCCACTTCTCTGTTTTCAGGTCAAAATATTACTAAGTGTAATTGAATCATTACTTGATATAGCAATTAAAATCAAATTACAAGTTTTGTAATCATAATCCCGTTACATTACTCTATTACACTTGCCTCACAATAAGAAGGTCCTGGGTTCGATCCCGGGCCAGAGCGGGGCCTTTCTGTGTGGAGTTTGCTTGTTCTCCCCGTGTCTGCGTAGGTTTCCTCCAGGTGCTCCGGTTTCCCCTACCACTAAAAAACATGCTGGTCAGGTTGATCCACAGTGGCGGCTCAGGACCTACCCTCCACCTGATCTACGTAATTTCGTTGAACTTTGTATAATGACAAATAAAGCGCTTTACTTTACTAAAAAAAAGTCATCTAATTACAGTAGTGGATGACTTAGTAACACACACCAGAGTTCATACACCAGAGTACACAGACACTGGAGGAAAAGTGGGTGTGTCTTGCCCAAGGACACAATGACAGCCAAGATTGGAAGAATTCAAAATGTAAGACGTTTTTGCCTCTCCTTCAACAAGCTTCTGTAGTTTTGAGTATCCTCTGATCTAGAAACTGGATTTATGGGGTACTTCTCAGGGGAGGAGTTAGACATGCCATTGCCTCTCATCTATTGTTCACAATAATCTATGTTTTGGCTCGTTTAACTATTGTCCTGAACTGGGGTGAGTCCGCAGATTTGAGTCACTTACGGCTGAGAACTGGAGAAAAAAAACTCTTGGATCAGTTGGATGAGAGGCAAAACATCGTCAACTCTAATCAACCTAGACCAGATAACATTTTGAAAACTTTAACTACAATGGAATGGTCTTGGATGACTGAGGGATGACTGAGGGCTTGCACAATACACAAGTGTAAAAGAAGCAGAGCTGTCAGTATTTGGCTATTGTATTTAAAATGGTACACTGCATAACATTTTACCCAATAAATAGAATAAAATACAAGCATCTATTTTATAACAGATCTTTTTTATCATTGAAAAATACCTTAAAAATGAACAATTGCTGTGAGCTAAGACCAGACTAGTAACTTTACTTTCTTGCTCGTCTCTATGGAGATGTTGAGGTTAGGTCCTCATCCAAATCCATTCTTTGATTACCCACTGTGAAAAAAGTCTTTCTGTGACTAGCTGGTATTTAGGAGCATGTTTTGTATTGCTGGTAACAATATAATCCAAAATGTAACGCAATGTCCCTTTAATTGAGAAATAGCTAATCATATTGAATGGTGAACGAGGTTGTACAATATCATGGTGTTTGTATTAACCTCTTAAGACCGAGAGTCACTAAAAATGGGGACTAACGCATGTGTTTTACGCAGCAAAATATTCCAAAGTTGCAAATTAGTGACAGCTGATGTGGGATTATCCATTTCTGTTGTTATTTGCTCCACCACAGGGAGGAAAAAGGCCTTTTTGTGGGAAAATGTGTTGTTTTTTTTTCAGGCGTAAATTCATTCAAACCTATGACAACCTCATTTTATTGTCAAACAACATAATTTATTTTTATTTCACTTCCATCGTCATCCCTAAGCTCTACCAAATGTGTGGACACCAACATTAGCCATGTACTATGATGTAAAGAAATTATTTTTGGAGAAAAGGCCTAGGGCTTAAGAGGTTAAAATGCCCATTCATTTACCTTGCTTAGTTCTTTCAGAGTAGGCAGTCTCACTTTTTGGTTGCCTCTCTCAGCATCGAACCCACAGTCCCATTCTGCACAACATGAAAGAAAAACTGTGAAACATCAGCAACAATGAAAGATTTGAGGCTTTATAACACATATTGGTGCCAGTAATCTCACGCATGGATCCCGTTCAAATGGAGTCTCGCCAAAATGTGCGTAGAGTTGTAAAAAGCAGCTTGCGTGACAAGAGATTATCCACAGAGCAGCCACATCAGCAGCTGCGAGTCTGTCCTCAGTTTTCAGCTTCACAGTGAGCGTAACTGGGGTTTCACTGTAGTCGAGAAGTTCACAATATTCACACGCTGTTTTTATATCTATCAAAATATTTGTGATTTTATAGCTGGATCCAAACTTTGTAATCAAGGGCCTCAAAATCAAAAGTCTCTCAATACTTCTTGGTGGTTTAAGGCGACTACACACATTCAGCATTAGGGTTGGGCAGATCAATACCAAAAGATTTATACTTCAATAATGTTTTGTACATAGAAATTACTTTTACTTACCCATTATCAATCATTTTCAGCAGGTGAGGGAGTAAAATTAGATTTTTTTGGGTCCCTAATTTCAATGTATTATGTAAAACCTCCTTGAACCACCACATCATCGTGGTGCAGGGGTTTGAGCACCCGAATTAACCTATGAGCTCTGTTGTCTGGGGCTTTGTGCTCCTGGTAGGGTCTCCCATGGCAAACATGTCCTAGGTGACGGGTCAGACCAAGAGCGGCTCAGAAGCCCCTTATGACGAGAGACAATCGAGGCTACGGTTACGTCACCCAAAAGTGAAGGAGCGTCATGAGGCCATCCACTCACCATGCAAGAGGAGCCATAAGGGACCGGTGCAATGGGATCCTGGAAACTTAGACTGCTGCCTCACGACCCGGCAACGGATAAAAGGAAAAGATGGATGGTGTGGTATTGGATTGGTATCAAAATTGCGACAGTGGCACAGATGGTAGAGCGGGTCGTCTTATGATCGAGAGGTCGGGGTTCGAATCCTGGCTCCTGCAGCTGTAGACTGTCGTTGTGTCCTTGGGCAAGACACTTCACCCACAGCCTGTATGAATGTAGTAAGAGAGTGAATGTGTGGTGGTGTTCGGAAGGGCCAATGGCGCAAATTGGCAGCCTCGCTTCTGTCAGTCTACCCCTGGGCAGCTGTGGCTACAATAGTAGCTTACCACCACCAAGAGTGAGGGAATCGTGCCATGTTAAGCGTCTTTGAGTGTCCACAAAAGCGCTATATAAAACCGATGCATTATTATTATTATTATTATTATAAAATTCTAGCCCAAGTATTACTTGGTATCCATCGTAGAGAGATTCTTCAGTGTTCATCTGTACTCTGTAGTTGAAGTGTAGGACGTTTTGATTTTTATCCAAAGACCTTCGTCAGCGAATGAGCTGGGTTTGACACGCTTGAAGCCAGCAGAAAGAGTTAACTTACTTCGCATCTTTCTTGGTTCCAAAGGTTGGAAAAACATCTAGACCTATTTACAACTGATTAGTGCTCATTTTTCCAGACTTAGAGGTCCTCCTGCTGGCTTCTCCTTAAAGACCCACAAGCGTGTCAAATCCAGCTCATTCGCTCAAAAAAAAAAAGACATTTCGCTGACGAAGGTCTTTGGATGAAGATCGAAACATCCTACACTTCAACTACAGAGTACAGATGAAGACTGAAGAATCTCTGCCTACAAATCTTACAACTTACACAGATTACTTGGTATTGAATCGAATCCAGCATAACTGGTATTGCCAATCCTTATTCAACATATTCTCCTGCTTTTCCACACTTTATTTTGATAGATTAAAGTCAAGCTGAAATACAAAAAATAAAAGTCTAATGAGCATTAAATTTCAACAGAATTGAACATTTGGGGGCATTTATGGATGTTTTCACCCATGATCTTTCAGCCCGAGTTGAGATGAGATAAACAAGGCACAGTTGGAGGCAATTTTACGCAAATTGGTTCCAGTGTGTTGCTGGTTTTTCGGTAGATTACGGTACTCCCTGACCTGAGCGGGATCGTGTGAGGGCTTGGATCTTGGCACTTTCATGCGCAGAGGGCTTTAGCATTGACCCGTGAATGTTTTTAAGCTGTCTCGATTAAAGCATCCGTATTTGTGTTCGCCCTGAAATGTGGACTGAAGAGGAGAAAATATTATTGGAGAATTATAGTGTGAAGAGGCAAGTTCAGAGCAGGTCAGGGACAGGAGCTTGTTATCGGAAAGAAACAAGTTGAAATGAGGCTAACATCGAGACCCTCTCCAACAAACGAGCATAAGTACTAAACAAGTACTCAACTTTTTATTGTGTTATATAGTGTTTACTTTATTTTGGGGGCAAATTATGAGCATAATTTAATTAGTCCAATTTTAAGCGAAGTTATGCTAGTTCCATCTTTTTTTCTCGATGGTTCAAACCTTGTAAAATCAGCATGAATTATCTTAATTCAAGGACTTTTCTTTTTTCTTTGGCAACTCAGGCCCCATCCACACAAAGACAGTCTCAGGCCTCAAAAGCATATGAAACCTATGTACCTGAGGACCTCAGGAAGGGGGCCTCCTAGTGGTTCCTAGAGTCAGGACTAAACAAGGCTGCATTTAGGGTTTATGCAGCAAAAATTTGGAACAGTCTCCCAGAGGAACTGCAGGCCTCAACCCTGAATATGTTCAAGTCCGGTCTGAAAACACAGTTGTTTGCTGTTGCATATGGCAGTTGAAAATATTTTATCTGATTTTAAATCTTTTTTATTCTACAAATAGCCATTTTATTCTCTGGATTTTTAACTAGTTTTATAGTTTTTTATAGTTTTTATAGTTTTTTAGTGTTTTATTGTATTTTATTGTATTGTGTTTTTTTGTACTGTGTTTTCTTATGCTGAGTGCTTTTATTGTTGTGGGGCACATTGAGTTGTTCTTGACATGAAATGTGCCATACAAATAAAGTTATTATTATTATTATTATTATTATTATTATGTATCATCCATTATGAAGCCAGCGTTTTGGGAGTCTGAAAAGGAATGATTTAAACAGGTCCCAGAGTGGAAAGATTTCAAAACACGGCTCCTTTGTTACTTACTGCCTCTATGCAACTTTGTCTAAAACAATGCCATCACAGCACCAGCGTTGTATATATTTTGCATAATTATACTGACCTTATAAAGGTTTTAACTGCATAATCCTGTGCTGTTCTTCTGACCGCGCCACTCCTCCTCCTCCACTGTGAGCCACAGGTGACACATGGGGGAAAAAACAAGGAAATATCCTCCACTCTGTCTGTATTTTTGTACTGACAGGGACACAGTATGTTCACTGAAAGCATTTCTGCCCGTGTCCTGTGAGATCTCAAAGATAAATTCCACCTCAATTCATAGAGTAATCACCGTGATACTTCTGTTTACGTTGGAGAAAGTTACATGTGCTATCTACAGTCTTGTTCTACTTTGGAAGTCCTGTAGTGGCGTCACAGCGCCACACACAGGCCTGGCAGCTGCACTACAGCATATCCCTGAGTAGATCCATGTGGATGCACACATTTACTGAATGGGCTCCATGTTTATAGAGAATGTTTTTGAAATGATAAGTGTTTTGTCTTTGTGTGGATATAGGCTCAGTATCAGTAGACGAAAAAAGTCATCTGCTTTGAACTTAAGAAAAAACTCTTTGACACAGAGTTCGGAAACATACAAAAAGAGTTACATGTGCTTTATATGAAGTTTTTTTTTGCTTGCTACAAAAGTAATTGAATGTGCTGCAGCCGTTGGTGTCTTCAGACTTGAATATTGTGATGTTTCTGATCAGAACTGCAGCTTTATTAAGATCACCGTAGAAATAAATGCATTTAAACCACAATTCAAATTAACTTTACTTTTAATCCAGTTCCAAAATGTAGAGAAGAAGGCAGAGACAAGCTCTAAAATAGGGAATTCATTAATTTACCCCAAGAGCACCCACAATTTGAAGGTTTACTGTTTACTTGCTTTCCAGCCCTGCAAGCTCAAATGTAATTCAGTGAAAAGTAGATTCAAAACTGATCCAAAGCTATGACATGTTTCTAATGTGACTTTCCATGATAAATTGGCCTATTAAGTTTTGCCTTCAGTTGGACTCTTCTGGCACACCGTGTTTTAACGACTGGTATTTCAGTACAATTGGAAACAGATACTCGCAGCATCTTAAAAATCCATTTAGGGGAAACATAATTGCACTCATCAGCCAGTACATCTTGTTCTCTCTGCAGCGATGTGTGGTGGGCAGTAAATTATTAATCATTTGCTTTAGAACCCTCATGCTGTAATCATTTCCTTCAAAATGTCAGAAATCGCCCTTTTGGGAAGAGAAAAGAAAAAATAACCAACTAAATATTAACTTTCAATATTTTTCTTATTTATTTTCAGTAGTTTTTGTCGAATCTGCGGCATGTCTTTGATCGTACTTTTCAGAGTAGGATGACAAAGCAAACTAGTCAATCAACTTTTCTACCAACAAAATCAACGGAACAAAAACATCAAAAGTTCTATAAAAGCCTTTGCAGTGATGACCAAACTTTTTTTTTTATCAGGGGCCTCCTATTTAAGTGTGCATATGGCATTGAGGGCCAGAGACAGTGGTCAATGCAGTGAAACATTCAATTGGGTGCATTTACCAGAGATTTTAACAATGGAACCTCACTCTGGAACACATGTCTGGTGATGTGTGCCAACTCAGCAAGAAGAACTGGTCTGCAGGTCACATTTGGCCCCCTGTCCTGGCCGCACCATGGTCACACTATAGTCCTTGATTTTGGTATAAAATCTAAATGCACTAATAAAGAGATTGTTTAATGTATTCTTATATTTACTCATTTTGATGTTATTAATAATCATGGCTTATATTCTCTGCACATACTTTACATGTAGTAGAAATGACAACGAAGATGATTGAATTGAATATCATTAAAGTATACATTTTATGAAGAAAGGTCAAAAACAAAGTTGTCATTTTCATGTGTTGTAATTTTCTAAAAGGAAGGAATCCTCTCATGGCCCAATGCTACAGATATCGGGTTGACCAATAACCAAGAGGTTGGCAGTTGGAATCCCAGCTCCGGCAGGCGCAGACTGTTTTGTGTCTTTGGGAAAGACGCTTCACCCATCGTCTGTATGAATGTGGGACGATCTGATATCGCCAAGTAATTAAGAGTCCAGGACCAGTGTCAAAGTTGTTTGTCCAGGACCAGTACAACCAGCCAATCAGGGGTCAGTTTTGCTAGATAGGGGGAGGGACAGTCTGCTTTGAAAACATGTTGTGACAAAAATTAAGTTTAGCTGTAATTTTGGATAGCTCTATGAGTTGGTTTGTCTGAAAATATATTTAAACCTAACCCTAAACCTAGCCCTAACCCTAACCTTAAAGATTTCCCTGTTCCTAAACTTAATTTTTGTCCCGAGCCGACGATCTAGCACAACTGACCCCTGATTGGCTGGCTGTAACATTGGTCCTGGGCAAACAACATGACATTGGCCCTGGACTCTTAATTACTTGGTGATGTCAGGAGCATCATGAATGTGGGTGTGTGAGAGAGTTGTTGGTGGTAGAAAATGTTGTAGCCGCACAGCCTACGAAGGACAGCTCTCATGCTGCTTGTTGACATTCCTTATTGGTAAGTCCTAAATCACATGGGTATTAGGGATATTTGCATCTCACA
>OMNZ01017740.1:3019-14846 GCA_900303255.1 Lesueurigobius sanzi | reverse complement strand
TGTAAGCCATTATTATTATTTATCAGGCTACAGTCCTGTAGGGCTTTGACCAATTTTAAATATCAATCAAATGGTCTGAATTATCACAGTGCTAATTAGTATTACTAATATATAGAAAAAATGTTTTGTCAATAGTATTTTCCTCTACAATATAATGTGGCCCACGACCAATGAGTTTGACCCCCCTGGTCTAATACCCAAGTGTCCAACGTTTATAATTCGAATCAGAGTCCATTTAAACCAGACCGAGACCCACTTCTTTGGCCAAGGATCAGAGTCCTAGAGCACATTCACATCACCACAATAAAAAACATACTATCAGAGCAAAGGGGCCTGGATTCAGATAAAGAGGGGGTTGTGAATGCACCCAAAAAATAATCATTTTCTTAAATTTTCTAAAGAGGAATTTATCGGTCATCATATCGGCTATCGGCCGCTATACTGTCCTTATATCAGTATCGGACACCAAAAATCCATATCGGTCGGGCCCTACATCACAGGGAGGAAAAAGGCCTTTATGCAGGAAAATGTGTGTGTTTTTTTCAGGCGGAAATTCATTCAAACCCATGGCAACTCTACCAAATGTGTGGACACCAAGATTAGCCATGTACACCTATGATGTTAATAAATGATATTTGGAGAAAAAGGGCTAGTGCTTAAAGGGTTAATATGGCTCATTATCTCTGTATTGTCTCACCCTGGGCTAAGTTCTAAGGTTAGCCCAGGGTTACAATTGTTGTCAATAAAACCAATATTTGATTTGGACATGTTTACCTCAGTACTTTTTATAAAATATTAAACCGATATCCTCGTCGTTAGCCTGTAGCCTATTTACACTGGACAGTAACACCATTCTCTTCTTTATCATTGATCCAAAGATTGATCATTTGTCACTGTCCTTCTAAGTTATCTTTAAAGTTGCCTCATCAGTGAATCATGTCTTTATTGGCCTGATGCTGCGTTGATGTGGGCCCCGGGGAACTGAAAAGGACATGATCTCCCACTTGTGATCTCACAACTGGGAAACTCAGTTAGTCAAAACGAACCTCCAGACGATCATCTATCGTTCATCTATCGTTTGATGTGAGCTTTTTGGTTAAACAGTTGCTACCTCATTAGTGTGAGCTGTCTCTGTCCTGGAGTACCATAATTGCAAGAGAAATGTCCGACATTAACGATGGCAAATAGACAATTAAAAACTAAAAGTATATTTTGAAACACTGAATAGGACAATTCTCTTGATGTAAAATGTGGCTTATATATGGCATTTATTCATTGTATTCTTTTCTCTTTTTTGCAGCCCTTTCTATGGAGAGGATTTTTACTTTGAAATCCCGCGACCATTTCAGTGTTTATCTTTCTACGTTTATGCCAAAAGCGTTTTTCAAAGGGAATTACCAGTTGGTGAGTTACTATACAAGAAGTTTTTGTCAATGTTTTCGTAATAGACATACCGTATAAAAACTGATGTTCTTTTTTTTTCCAGGCAAAGTGTCAATACGAAAGGATGACTTGTGTAAATACACCGGGAAAGAAGACTGGTTCAGCCTTCAGCCTGTTGATCCCAACTCGGAAGTGCAGGTAAAATAGGGGCTTTTTCATAACTTTAGGTAATGTTTGTAGCATGTACTTACAGAGGAATTTAACACCAAACCAACTTTTTTCTGCTGATACTCTAAAAACATCATCATATACAGTTTATTGACTACTGTTACAAGTTCATTTTTCTAATTTTTGTGTAAACTAGTGTAATTTACACTGCTGTGGACTAAAACTGTCTAAACTGTGTGTGTACTGCCCCTCATGGCTAAACGATGAACTGCAATGTGGATTTTTTCGTTGGAACTCACTGTAAAAGTGAAACTTCATGTCATGACCACACAGCGATCTGATGAGTAGGTCATGGTCCTCTGGGCCGAGCCATATCAGTGGAAACTTTTGAGCAGAAAATGTGGGCGGAGTTATGGGTTTAGTTGGGCTTTTTGAAGAGGCATTACAATCACAACTCAATCTGGGTTGTGCTTAATATCAGTAAATGTGGAATGTGGTTTGTACTATACCAGTGTTTCCCACAGATGTCTCCTATTTGGAGTAAAAATGTCACATATAGTCTTTACTTAATCTTAAAATATTACATTTTGATTGGTATAATGTAGATGTTTGTGATCGTTCAAGAAGCAAAACGTGTCATTTGCCGATGCCAATTTTATTTTTGGACCATGGGAGACAAAATTAGACTAGCTGCCATATTCTCCTTTACTAATCACTATCACGGCTATAGCTTATTTGAAAAGGAGTTTTGTAGCAAGCACTTTTCAGGTAGTGCAAACTGGTTTTAGCCATTGGATCTGGCAACTCAAATGTAGGTCTACATCTGCTTTCTGGATTATTATCTATGCAACAAAAAAGAGAAAAAGTAGTTTTTACATGTAAAATGTTTTTGTAATTGTGAGTAAACCAACATTACAATTGTTATCAGTAAAATTAGATTTGAGCATGTTTACCTACCCAACAGTTTTGCATAAATTATTCAACAGATATCTTACATACCTTGATAAGTTAAATTCCATTGGAATTAAGAATATTTGACCTTTCATCTCATTTATATGTGTAATAAGAAATTTAATCTTGCTTTAAGTGCAAAAATACTTATCTCATTAGTCGGGATGTCGCGATTCATAATTATTGAGTCACGATTGTTGTCCATCCATCCATTTTCTTCCGCTTTATCCGGTCCCGGGTCGCAGAGGCAACAGTCTGAGCAGAGATGCCCAGACTTCCCGATCCACACACTTCCCAAGGCGTTCCCAGGCCAGCCTAAGTCACGATTATTGTGAGAAAAAATATTGCGATTTTACGATTATTCACGATTATTAGAGAATTTTTCAAAATCTTACAAAAAGTGCTGTCCACAAAAAAACTTTCACAAAAAAAAAAACAAGGCATTATATGTATATTTCATATTAGTTTAATTGTTGTTTTAGTTAAAAACCTAATGAACATTCAGCAGTGTGCAGTTTCACTTTGTTTTTTTTGGTTCTTTTGAGACTCTTCCTTCGGCGATGTTATGGAACTGTCATGTGAAGATATATATAACATTTACTCTCTGCACATTGGATTATTTAACCTGAGGGAGGGCTGGGTATTGTTCATTTTGTTTTTGTATTTCAAGTGAGATTACCTTAGAATCAGTAAAAATTGTCATGGAATAAACCAAATAATGTAGATGACAGTAGTAAATATGTCTAATCTAGTCAAAACTGCTCTAAACAAGACTAATATTCTCAAATCAAGTCATTTATACTCTATACTGTTTCTTGTGACTTTTATCATTTATTTGAGCTGAAAGTTACTTTCTTCAGTGCAGTCTCAATTATTTTTTCGATACCACACTGGTGTCGTTTAACGGTACCCAGCCCTAATCTTGACATCCCCACCCATTGGCTTACCTGCTCAAAACAGGGTCAGATCTTCTTATTTCAAGAAAATGTAACTCATTTTTACATAGTTTATTATTGTGTAGCCTGTCTTTCTAGTTTCAAGTATCAGAATGACGAACATCTGCGTGATTTATGGCAACACTCGCATAGAAATCAATCCAGATCACCAAAACACAGTGGAAATTCACACGCAAGTTGCCCATTTACGCGATAATACCATTCTCATCTTTATCACCGACTTCACACTGCCCTTCCACGTTATTTCTGTAAAGTTATCGTACCTTGCCTTATCGCGTGGCTTAAAACTGCAACATTGGAGCTGATCGAGAAATACAATTGCTCTCCTCTTGTGATGCTGAGTAACTGTAGCTCACATGTTGACTCTCGCTCCCAAACCCACGCCAGACTATTCTTGGTGCACTGCTACACTGAATCATAACAGAGACTTTTAAATGCACGTCTGACATTTATTGTAATGTTTTCTCTCTCCCTCTCTCTTCACTTTGCGGCTCAAATTAAACTAGTTAGTGCATTTCATCTGACTGGCGCTAGTTCCTCCTCCACGCCGGGGGTTTTCTTCACCCATTAAGCAGCGGTTCTCAAACTACTTGTACTTCTTGGGCTTCTTCTTCAGGTGGTACTCAAGAGTCATTAGTCATTTTAATTAGTTTATTTCACTTGTGCTTAAGTAATCCATTTAAGTTAGTTGTTTTTTCTGGTTTAGACACTCTCTCTCTACAATAAAAATAATAATAATAAAATACTCTATTTTGGAAGATGTTTCAATTGCCAATTTCTGAATTAGCTTGGCTGCCGCGGTTTCCAATGGTTTCCAAGTGCATTTTTCAGTTAAAACACAGTACGGTAGGACAAATTCCTGCTTCAGCTGTTTGGTAAAGAACAGTAATGGAGCATCACAGTCCCGCCTACCAGGTCGCCAGTACAAGCCCCGCTCTGCTACCGGAAGTAAGAATCCTATTCATTTCCGTCATAGGGATACTGAAAAAGCTTCTGATTGGTGAACGTCAAGCTCCACCAATTAGAAGCCTCCATGGAATCGGCGCGCATAATGGGTAATGTAGTTCGACATCGAAATATAGGCGTTAAACCATGTTTTTCCGAAAATAAGATTGAGTTCATGCATAATTTTGCCACCTACATGTGACTATAAGATCGCTTTATCACCACATAGCTAGTTAGAACCCAAGAAAACGTATTTTCAAAGTTACGTTACTTTTTTCGATATCCCGATGACGAAAATGAAGGAATTCTTACTTCCGGCAGCAGAGCAGGGCTTGTACTGATGAGCTGGTGGAGCGGGACTGTGATGCTCCATATACAGCACAAAACCTCACATTAGAGCTTTGATGGTGAGGTAAGTTTTTGTGAGGTATATTCCTTTCCTTTTGCTACCGTTCACATTACTAGCAGCTCTTTGATGCAAAACTAAGCAGCTGCAGCAGGAATTTGTCCCACCGTCTCTGTTCTCACTGAAAAATGCAACTGGAAACCATGGCACCCAAGCTAATTCAGAAATTGGATCAAGATTTTTTTCTCTTGAAAATATCGTAATTTTCATTTTTATGTACCTTTTCACTATTTTAGGTTAGCACTTAGGAAGATTAAACTTGTTTTTGGACCTGATTTGATTTCGATCTAGGTCTTGTAGTACTTGGAAGGCCAAATATTTTATGAGGTGGTGAGAACTACTACTCTAAATCGTACAGTCTTCACTCTTCATCTGTACTCGAAGTTGAAGTGTAGGACGTTTCGATCTCACTACTCTAGATATCAATGTCAATTGTATTTCTATGCCCGTATGCCACATTTATCCCTCCAAAAGCCCAAAGTGCTTCACGGTTTGACAACAATAAAAAAAAACAATACTCCCGGTAAGACTCCTTGTTTTATTTGTTCTTTTTTTTTGGCACATGCTGCTAAACAGGTGAGCCAGCAGGTGTAATCGGGCCATGTCTTAAATAGTGCAAAGCAGTCAGTATTACTCCGGCTTAAGGGCCTATCTTCTCGCATTAGAAAGCACTACACCGTTCACCAAATGCCAAGTTGCAGAAACACGGAGCAAAGTGTGTGGGCGCTTTGTGTAGCAGCCTCTCTCTCTTTCTCTTTCTCTTTCTCTCTCTCTCTCTCTCTCTCTCTCTCTCTCTCCTTCCTTATCTTGCTCTCTTTCTTCTCGATATCACTCACTTCCTTGACACTTCCGATGGCCATACATGCAGCTTTCACCACATCCGAACCCTAGATCTTTGAAAAAAAAAAAAAAATTGTCACCGAAAAATTTCACAAGCTTTGGTGTTTGGTGCGTTCTCGTCCCACGCAAGTTTCGTTTTCGAGACCTGCACAAACCGGTATTCATTGAGGGAGAGACTCTGCCAGATTGAGATCCCATGACTTAGTGGAGTATAATTTGTAACATCCAGTTTGTCATTCCTGTCTTCCTCTCCACGTCCGTCACAGGGTAAAGTTCATCTGGAAATGCGACTGAATGAAGTTATCACCGAGAACGGCTCGCTGTGTCAACACTTACGAGTCCGGTGAGTATTTTAAAGTGCCCCGTTTCACAAGATACAAATGTGGAAATGAGCTTGAACATGGCCCGTATCAGAAACAAACAGCATTAGTTTCACTGGATGGAACGTTTGCACACATTATGCTAAGCGTCTCTCATTCAAAATACGTGTCAGAGCGGTCCAGTGTTGATCTTAACAACTAATCATTTTCATCGTTATAATATTTTTGCAGAATAAAATCACGCAAAACGATGAATGAATGAATTAAAGTGATTTATAAATGATACAAAGCAAAAAGTAATCTGGGAATAAGTGAAAAGCAAATTTGAGTAGTTTCAAGAAATCTACCAATGGGGTAAGTTTTTCACTTAAATAGCAAAAAAAGATTCTATTACACTCAAAATTAGATTGATTTACTTGAAATAAGATTGTTATCAAGGTTTTTTCTTAATTTAAGTGTAAAAACCGTACTTCACAGGCAAATCAAGGGTGAATTTTTTTGTATTTTAAGAAAATCTTCCCTATTTCTAGATTAGCAGTGCTTTTTGTAGTGTAAAACTGATTAAATATCCACAAATTGTATTTTTTTAAATACAATTTTAAACAAACATGAACGGAAGACACATGCAATGCCCAAATTCAAGTTAATATAAGCTTATCCTTTTTAATCGAACAGCTCTATACAATCTCAAAGTCCAAGGACCATTTCTTTTAATGTGGTGGAATTTCCAAGAAACAGTGAAATATGATGCAACATATGAATGCAATATGAAAGTAATAGTAGCACTTTTTGGTTGTTTAAATGTACTTTAGGTATAGATTGAGTTGCAATATTGAAATTCGTTGTCTAAACTCTGGTCTTAGTCTTTTGACAAAAAATGTATCTTAGTTTTAGTCAAGGTTAATCAACAATTCTTTTAGTTTTGGTCCAATTTTAGTCGACGAGATTCCATAGTTAATTTAGTCAACTTTACATTTATATTATTGTATTCAAACTAGAGCTGGGAATCAATACATTTCTGTTTACTAATTCATCGCAAATCAACAGAACTTTCAATTAAATAAATCCAGCAATTAATTGCAATTAATCACAATAATTTGCTAAATTACTTATCAAACTATAACTAGACTATAATAAAAGGCACTCGTTTTTATTTTATCTATAACAGACTTATTTCATTTTATTTAATACATAAAAGCCTATGACAATGGTATGGTTTGACAATTGGATGGGCTGCTGGGAGTATGGCACCCTTGTTTATGTAGTTTTTTTTTTCAGGGGCCCCATTGCCTTGATTCCCCTCTTAACTCCGCCCCTGTAGCACTCAGAGTCAGTCTAGAATGAGCTTTCAGCCTGAGCCTGACTGCTCTGTGTTCAGGGGAAACATCTGACTCTGTTTTAAATTACAGAATAACAATATACAAATGCTGGAAGACGCAATTTGTGCATTTCCTACATTTCCATGTCGCACACTTGGGTCTTTTGAAGCACATGCAAATGACCCTCGTGTAGCATATGAACGCAAAACAAAAGTATGCAAAGCTGTCTTCATTCAGGCTGCATTATTACCATTCAGTGAGGCACACATGACACATGTGGTAGTCTACATGACTCCTGACGTATTGTCCTCAGCTCGACCAGTAAGCAGCGCATATCGGAGAGAGGGAAAGAGGAGGTCGGGACCCCCACTCGTGAGGCCCTAACCTGGGGGTCCCCAGATGAATTCAAGATACAATAGAAAGACAAAATAACAGTGTTTGTCAATGTAATGTTTAGTTTAGGACAACATATATTTGTGAATTGGGCCCAAATAACAAAATAAACTAAATACAATGCAATAATACATAGTTTTCCCGCTGGAAATAGTTACAAGAGGAAGTTAATTTTTACAGTGGGGGTCCCGAGTAGGGCTACAACTATCGATTATTTTAGTAATCGATTCATCTATCGATTATTTACATCGATTAATCGAGTAATCGGATAAGTATTTCAATTGTATTGAAAAACTATATTTCATGTCTTTAGAGCAGATTTTGAAAGAACCACATTTATGATAGAAATAACACTATTTATTCTTAATTTCTCATTAGTTTGTCCCTAAAGACACTGATTGGTCAGTGACTCCTGAGAACCAAAATAATGAATGTTAAACATTAATAGCTTTCACATCGTCTACATATTAGATTTGGACATGTTTACATTATGTTTACATTGTCAAAAATACTAACTTATTTATTTTCTGGCTCAAATTAGACAATTCAGCAAAGAAAACGATTAATCGATTACTAAAATAGTTAATCGAGTAATTGATTAATCGATTAATCGTCGATTACTCGATTAATCGTTGCAGCTCTAGTCCCGAGTCGTTCAGATGTTCATTTTGGGGGTCGCGGCCAAAAAAGTTTGGGAACCCCTGTTCTAGGTTACTGTATCACATACAGTAGACTAGGTACGCCACTGGTTTTGGAGAAATCCACCAGGACACGGGGCTCAAGACTGCCGTGGAGTGACACGTTTCATTCATAAAGCACAGGGAAAAGGTGGTTGTGTGGCTTTATTCCCTTTTCTCTCTTCACCATGTGCCCTCCGTGACACCGGGAGCGGCTGAACCCACATGGACATGGTTATATATCTATGGTGGGCACACATAAAGTCCTAATGCGGAGAGCAGCCGCGTAATTTCAAAGGAGCGAAAGTGGAAGGCGAGGAATTTTAACCCTTCAATTACTTTATATTAGCATGGTCATTTTGCATTAATGTGTTAACGCGATAAATTTCCATGATTATGTGGTGTCAAAACATATGATGCAATTTATTAGTGATTGAAGATTCATTCATAATTTTTTGATTAATCATGAATTTAGTCTTTTAATTTTGACAGCCATATTTGGATGAATGATGAATAGACAGGAGCAATGAAAAGGTTAACGCCCCCTTTTCGGTGACACCAGAGGCTGCGTCCATTGAGATTAATGGGGAAACATCGACTGAGATCTTCACATTTACGTTTGAAAAATAACAATTCATGAGTTTTGTATATTTGTCTAATATAAGAGGTAAGAAAATCAAGTGATTTTTTTTTGCTGTAGAAGATTCACAGAGCGGACAGTTGATGTTTTAAAGTGGGCTAAAGTTAGCAGGAAGTTAGCATGTTCGGACTCCAGTATAAAGTGTTTAGCCGTTCATAGGTCAAAAACGAAGCAATATTGAAATATAAGAAGCTGCAAAATTACTCACAGTTATATGGGTATTTGAATTCGATCTAGGATTTGATCCAATTTGATCAAATTAAGCCACTGTGAACGGCTAAACACTTTATATTGAAGTCCGAACATGCTAACTTCCTGTTAACTTTACCCCACTTTAAAACATCTACTGTCCGCTCTGTGTATCTTCTACAGCTTATATTAGACATATTAGACAAATATACAAAACACATACTGTACATAGTTATTTTTCAGACGTAAATGTGAAGATCTCAGTCGATGTTTCCCGTTAATCTCAATGGACGCAGCCTCTGGTGTCACCGGAAAGGGGGCGTTAACCTTTTTGTTGTTCCCCTCTATATTAATGAATTTCTCCTCTGTGAGATCAATGAAGTATCTAAGTATCTATATTTTTAAAAACATCATAAATAATAAAACATCCGTGAGTAACAGTGTAGAGAGACAGACTGCATGTTCACAGTTGTGGTGAGAGCTGAGGGTAAAAGAGGCACATACAGTATTACATGTAAGGCACTCACTGCCAGTTTCATGTGTATTTCCCATTCATACTCGGGGGCAGGGGCACCGAGGAGGAGGTGATATCACCAGAGCAGGAAGTCAGTGCGACCGCCGCGGTTTGTGCTGCCGCCATTTCAGTCGCGCTGTTTGCTCTAAGTGTCACCTGTTTCTTTAATGTTGAGAACAGACGACAAAACCACACTATTTACATTCAGCAGAAACACAACAGAGAGCGGCCGTCGTCCTCGTGTGTGTAGACGCTTACGGGAAATGGTTGATTATTGGTAAACAACGCTGTCATGGGAATCAGGGTAATTTCTCAAAGTCAATCCACAACAGCGGCATATTTTCTGTGTATAAATATTTTTATTGATATTTTCAACAAACAAAATAAAAATACCAAACAAAGTAAAACAAAAGAAAACCAACCCCGGCTGTCACTTCTAATAAGAAAAGACATAAAAAAGGATTATTGCACTTTTAATTATTAAATTACAACACATATAACAAAATATACATATATTTATATTAGGGTAGGAGAAATCAGTGCATTAACGCAAAATGCTAGAATTATCGTGCTAAAATAAATAATCAAAGCGTTTCCTCGCCTTCAACCTTCACTTCTTTGAAATGCTGCTCTCCACAAGGTCCCAGGTTCAATCCCTGGTCGTATGGGGCCTTTCTGTGTGGAGATTGCATGTTCTCATGTTCTGCATGTCTTTGTAGGTTGCTCTGGTTTCCCCTACCACTAAAAACATGTAATATAGGCCAGAATGAATGAGAGTGAGAGAGTGAATGAATGGTTGGTGGTGGTCAGAGGGGCCGATGGCACAGAATGGCAGCTTTGCTTCTATCACCACTGAGTATGGAGTGAATGAATAATGTCTACAGTGTAGCACTTTGAGTTATTAGATAATCAGGCTTGAAAAGCGCAATAAGCCATTATTCTTAGATATAAAACTTCACAAAACCTCCTGAACAGGGAGGCAGTGGGAGCGTCTCTCCTCTTTCTCTCTCCTCTCTACGATATGCTCTTTGGTCGAGCCGAGGTTCAGGATGAACAGGACACATGAGGAGTCATGTAGACTACCACATGTGTCATGTGTGCCTCACTGTATTGTAATAATACAGCCTAAATGAAGACAGCTTTGCATATTTTTGTTTTGCGTTCATATGGACATGGCTAATTTCCATGCACTTCGAAAGACCTCACACTGCGACACGGAAATGTAAAAAGTGCACAAATTGCGTCTTCCAGCATTTGTATATAGCTATTCTGTAACTTAAAGAGTCAGATGTTTCTTCTGAACAAACTTGGTGTCGTTTTTGTGTCTCAGCGCTGCAGTGAGGCTCAGGCTGAAGGCCCATTCATAGACTGACTCTGAGTGCTGCAGGGACGGAGTTGAGAGGGGAATCAAGGCACTGGGGCCCCTGAGAAAAACGACATACTCCCAGCTAGGGTTGTGTACCTTTGAGAACCTGGCGATACGATACATACCTCGATACACAGGTCATGATACGATACCTACCTCGATACATAGCCTTCTCAATACAATTTGACACTGTTCAATACATTTCAATTACAAAATATGGACCTAAGGCTCATTAGTTAATCCTGAACATATCCACTTAATCAAAAAACTGAACTCAGTATATTATCTTGAATTTATTGAAGAATAAAGAACATAAAGCAAATTTTGGTAAAAGGCTTGCAACATAAAGTGTTCATAATAATTGGTTGGACACAGTGTAACTGATCTCAAGGTTCACAATACAAAATCTTGTACATTTTTTCCCCTGTCTTGCTGCCGTGGGGGAAGAACGATACTAAGAGCCATTATATTGACACTGATCTTTTTTAATCATATTGATACGTATCTAGGTATCAATATTTTGATCACACCCCTACTCCCAGCAGCTCGTCCAACTGTCACACCATACCATTGTCCTAGGCTTTTATTTATTAAATGAAGTCCCTTTGATAAAATTAACCTCTTAAACCCCAACAGGCCCAATTTGGGTCATGGGGAAGGAAAGAGACAGAGAGAGGGGAAGGAGAGATCGAGAAGAAGGAAAGAGGGCGAGGGGAAGGAGAGAGAGAGAGGGGAAGGAAAGAGACAGAGGTAGGGGAAG
>OMNZ01017730.1:0-11896 GCA_900303255.1 Lesueurigobius sanzi | reverse complement strand
GACACCACGCACCCTCCGCTGCATCCACGACTACGAAGAGTGCTGTGCCACTGCCAAACGGAGCTGCCCCCCATTTGAAACGATCAGGGCGACTTCTACTAATCTACTCCCACTCACGCAAACTCACCCCGCCATCTCCCCAAAACAGACAATGCTTACCCCACACACGCTGCAAAGATACACGTCTGCAGGAGGTCAAATCATCAGGGTCGTTTTTAAGTAGAACTAACGAGATGCATTTGGTTTGTGGGTCCAGAGATTTCAGTTCATTTTACTGATTTACGTTGAGACTCAGTGTTTCTGTTGCAAGCTAGACCTATTTTAGATAAGAGATAGGATAAGACTTTATTAATCTCACAATTGGATAAATTCACTCGTTGCAATAGCTCTTAAGAACACAGAGAGGAGTGCAAGTAGTATCAAAGAACAAGATAAATGTGCAAGCAGGTAATAATGGAATAAAGGTCCCTGATGTACAATGGATAAAAAAAATTAGAAAAAAGGAGCAAAAAAACATTTTACAATTTAACAGTTTACAAACACTTCCTATTAGGTAAAGGGAGATATGACCTAAAATCGGTATCACAATATAGTAAAGAAATATCATGATAATGACATATATTTGATGATATAATTGGATAAAATCTTTTGAAAATCCAAGCTTTACACCTATTTTGGCAGCATGCTAATTTCGTTGCAAATTTGATTTACTCAAGCAACACACATCCTTCGATTCATTTCATGTTTTAAGCTCCTGCCCCTAAAGCTTCCACAGTCAGAGTTCATGCTGCTGTGAGTGGAGCACATGCTAATTATTATTTATTTATTTGGTTTATTTGATAGGGACAGATACAAAAGAAAAAACATAGACAGCTGTGGCACAGTAGTCTGATGTGTGCATCACAGCGCTTATAGCAAAAGCTAATTTGCAGCTCTTGTCCCTAGAGGGGCTTTTATAGAATAGACAATAAAAAAGTATATATAAAATGTTTAATGAGTAATGAAAAGACAATGCGTATTACAAACTTAAAACTGTACAGAGAGAGAGAACATATTATTATTATATCACATCCACAACGATACTAAAAATTATGCCGATATCCAAAACTCATACCCCGATGTCGATATGCGATATGGCCCAGCCCTGCTTTCTACTCAATATAGAAAGCTTCACAAAATACAATATGCCAAAGGTATAACAATTCCTCCAGTCCTTTCATCAAAACTTTAAATTCCTGAGTAATATGTCACTTCAAAATAGTATTATATATAAACTAAATACATAAATTAGTAGGTGTGGGGCATCGGTGTTCTTTACAAGCATTTCTTTAAAAATACCTGTTTCAGCCATGCTACTCAGGCCATATTTCACAAGTGAAATTACATTCAGTTGAAGCTGTAACAGATTGTACAGTACAATGGTTTGTGCTTGTGATAAAACTACTAATACACAACTTTTTCACCCCTTTTGTTACAGAAGTTACTCAAGTAAATGTAAAGACAGAACTGTAACTAACTTCTGCCCGCCCTCAACATCAACAAGTCTAAACAGGTTACTCATCTGACAAATATTATTTTCATGAAATGCAAATATGTATTTAGAGGAAAGTTAGAAATATATAGCAAGATGTTTGGACAATTTATTGTCTATAGACTATTTACATTGTAGATTCTCACTGAAGGTATTCAACTTTAAATGAACACTTATGGGATTACTGTATGTAGTGAACAAAGAAGTTAAACTAGATTCTTCAAAATGGCCGCCCTCTGCTTTGATTAATACTCACTTTTGGTATTTTCTGAATGAGCTTCACAAGGGTGTCACCTGAAATGGTTTTCGACAGTTCTGGTGGTCCGGGAAGCTCGTTGAGAAAATGCCAAGAGTGTGCAAAGTAGTAATCAAAGCAAAGGGCGGCCATTTTGAAGAATCTAAAATATAAAAAATCTTTTGCTTCCAACCTGATTCCAAAAGTTAAATACCTTCAACGAGAATGTACAAAAAATGTGTTTCCAAACTATTGACTGGTAGTGTTAACTGTATGTCTCCAATTCAAGACGGAAAAACTGCTTAAAACAATGTAAAAAGAAAAACAAACCTGAATTCAAATGATTTTAACTCCTGTGGACGGATATTTCTGCAGTGCCCACTCTCCCATTCTCACTTCTACTATAGTTAGTCTTCTTGTAGCGGCTTGTCCTCTCACCCCTCTCCCTTTGCTTTTCCCACCATTATTGGCAGACATTATGCAAAATTCTGTCATGTATACTACTACAACTCTTTAAAATGTCCATAGCTATAATGCTGTACTTTTGTGTTTTTTGCCTAATGGACATTTGTTTAATGGGCGAGCTGTTATTAAGGATATGAATGTAATGTCTTTTACTGATAACCTTAGACATAGAAAGGTTAGGGTTGAAACCTCCTCGAAACATTTAAACACCAAATTTTGACTGCGTTTTTTTTATTGTGGTAGATGTTATGGCGACAGCTGTTTATTAAGGACTGGAAAACACTGTCTCTGGCTCAAGAACTGTTTTGTTTTCTTTGCATTGAGCAGCCTTTGTTTTTTAAGCTTTACAGACATTGTGCCGTCGTCAGGGGTGTCCACTTTCCTCGCAACTGTTTTTGTTTGTCCGTGGGAGGCAATTCAGATTGATTTTTCAGAATAACTGGCCTTTCCAGCTTTGGACCTCTTATAATTTTAATTTTACGAATATTCGGATGGGAATGTTTTTGGTATGGCAGTAAGACAGACATGGCCAGGGGCTTGATATTAACTTTTTGGGCCACTCAATTAGATAATTTGATTGGTCATCTAAGAATATGGTTTAAATGTCATAGTAAAGATTGTTCAAACATCATTCAATTGACAATACTACAATGGGAAATTCCTGGATGATACACAAACATAGTTTAAGTAGGCTGCAGTTTAAACCAGGATTTGAAAAAATGATATACCAAATTTGCCGTAGCTTACACTGGAAATTTACTAGTTACTACTATAGAGGGGAGCAAAGTAAACGCCCCCTTTTAGGTGAAACCAGAGGCTGAGTCCATTGAGTCGAATGTGGAAACATCGACTGAGATCTTCACATTTATGTCTAAAAAATAATATTTTATGTATTTGTCTGATATAAACGAGAAGCAAATGAAGAGAATTGTTGCTGTAGATTCACAGAGAGGACAGTTAATGTTTTAAAGTGGCTAAAGCTAGCAGGAAGTTAGCAGTTTCGGACTTTGGTCAAAAACAAAGCAATATTGAAACATAAGAAGCTGCAAAATTACTCACAGTTATAAAGGCAGACTAGTACAACCTTGGATTTTATCAAATTAAGTCACTATGAACGGCTAAACAGTTCATATTGAAGTCTGAATATGCGTTAACCTTCTCGTTGATGGATTTGAGTGACATGTCTTTTTCCTATTATGGACTTTCACCATTAAAAGATAGAATATTTGGTTTAAAATTTATAAGGGTACTCATTACTGTGAAACCCACCTATTGTTGATTATGTGTAAAATCCTAATGGACAGAGGAACTAAAAGTGTTAGACGCCTAAATTAAAATCTACCACCATTTGGCGAGTTGGTTGATGCTAATGCAGCTATAATGAATTTACCAGAAAAATTGAGACGTTGATGAAGCATGCAAATGAAAATCAACAAAAAGAGGGGAAAAAGCAAATAAAAGATGGATTCACAGTGAAAATAACTATTACTTCCACGTCTTTGGAAATGCATTTAAGCCACTGCATAGATTAAAATCGTCTATACTTACATTTACTATATTACATTACATTCTAGATCATTTTCACAGTTTGTTGTATTAAAATGACTAAAACAGGAACTAAATCAGAAAAATCATGACTAAAATTGAACTGTTTTTGCTACATATTCTGGCTCGGGTGATATTTGAGGATATATGGTGCTGCCCTAGACGCTAGTAGCTACTTCAACCAAACTATGACAAATGGGCGAATAACAATAGATGAAGAATATCAATGATTTGTGACTTTGCGCATTTTCGAGAGTGCTATAAATACAGAATGTGGTATGAAACATCGGGCGTTGGTTTATGATGCCCTGCTCGCTCTGATTTAACATTCTTTAAGCTACTGCCATACGCAAATGTCGAGGAAAGAAAGGTGTTTGGGACTTTGTTGACTCTGGTTTGTGGACACCCCTGGCCTTGTCTCATCGCACACATCGAAAACACAAACTTTAAACTCTTCAGTGAAGGGTTCACTTCTGTATCACACGGTTGACGCTCACGTACATTAAGCTAGATATGAAGAGTTGCCTTTTTAACTGCTTTTTGATTAAATCGGGTACAAAAGAAGAAGAAAAACGTGCCTGATTTAGTCCCCAATCAATCAGAAAGCTCCAATTTGCAGGTAATTTCAGGAAGCAATAAAAGGCGCTGGTTAAATTTAGGAGTTGGCAAAAACTTTGAGAAACATTAAGATGGATGTGGAAAAGGAAAAAAGGCTAATGTTGAGCAATACCATTGTGACCGTTCGGAGGTGAAGTGGAGCTACCTATTTAGAAGAATTGTCAGGGGTTTTAAGAGGAAAATCTCTCTGAAGTCATGGGCTTGTTCACGCCGAGCGGCACGGTCACGGCTTTTAGGTAATACCCTGAAAAGTGTTCAACTCGTCCACCATCGCTCCGCGACGAGAAGTCACGACCCTAATATGGATATTTATTACAAACAATGAATTACTGCGCAGTTCGGACGTGGTACATGTGATGTAAAATACTGTAATATACTGTAAATGTGTATCAAGCTGAAGTCACGATCAAAGTCACTCATTTAACAGACTCAGGTAGTGTTTTGAATACATTTTCAAAAGGTAAAATATTGAAAGAAATGTTCTGTGCGGCTCCATGAAAGAGTTAAGCGAGAGCCACTGGTCTAGATCCTCGTGTGGTGTGTGCTTTGCCTAAAACATGCACAATAGGCTAATCCTCCTGAGCAAAAGGCAAGTCCTTACTAGTGGTGGACTGTCCAGCATGTTCTCCGACCAGCAGAGGAGCAAGTACTTATACAGGAGCAATAATATTGTGTAAAAGTATCAGATTAGAATTGTACTTATGTAAAAGTATATAAAAAGTATCCACTTTCAGATGTACTTTATAAGAAAAGAATAATATTTCACAGAATTCTCAAAAATATTGAAAGTTAATTGTGCTTCATTTTCTATAAAGAATCGTGCTGCTCTTATCAAACCAGGTTTAAACTGGGTCTAAACCAGGACTAAACCAGGTCTAAACTGGGTCTAAAATAGGACTAAACCAAGTCTAAACTGGGTCTAAAACAGGACTAAACCAGGTCTAAACTGGGTCTAAAACAGGACTAAACCAGGTCTAAAACAGGACTAAACTAGCTCTAAAACAGGACTGAACCAAGAGTAAACCCAGACTAAATCTGGTCTAAACCAGGACTAAACCAGGTCTAAACCAGGACTAAACCAGGTCTAAACCAGGTCTAAACCAGGACTAAACCAGGTCTAAACCAGGTCTAAACCAGCTGCAGCTTTAGATTCGTCAGTTCATCAGAAAGAAGTCGCTGCATAAAAAACTACATCGAAACCACTTTTCCAAATACTTTTACTTTTAATCCAGATTAAAAATGTAGTATAGTAGTAATTACAGATGCTTATAATGCTGCTCCGGAGTGTGGTGAAGCCAATGTAAAAAGTATTCACCATCAGATGTATTTAAGAGAGAAGAGAGACGGTGGACTTAAAGTGCATTCTCATTGGTTATTAAATGGTTGTGGAAATTCTCCATATACTTGACAAAAACTATTAAAAAAAAACAAAGAAAACGAAGTATAAAAATGTGTGAAATCTTACATATAACAGTGATGATTTTGTCTAATGTGTCATATGCACTTTAAGTTTTTTGAAAGCTCTTGCCTAAAGCCTGATATTGTCGAACATTAAAAATGTACTTGAAGATTTACCTAAAACTTTCCTCGTAAAGATTCTTCAGTCTTCATCTGTTCTCTGTAGTTTCAAGTGTAGGATGTTTCGCTCTTCATCCAAAGATCTTCGTCAGCTCTGAGCAGAATTAACACACTCGTGGGTCTTATAAGAAGAAACCAGTGGGAGGAGTTAACCTCTAAGTCCCACCTCTCTTGGTTCTACAGGTTGGAAAAACATCTTGGCCTATTCATTTGAGGACAGTGAAGTTAAGATTTTAGGTAAAGAGAACAAATGGTTTGACCACGGAGTAAAAGTTATGTTTTATGTTTGTTAAAAAAGAGAACTTAGAGGACTTAGGCTTAATTTAGCACCCATTTACAACAACATACTCTGTCATTCTAATGAAGCTGGACCATAGATAAGTGTGAACAGCCTTAGAAGCATAAAGAGTATATTGATGGAGATCTAATTGGCTAGCTCTGGTCAAAGCTGTGCTAGCATGCAGGACTGTTCCCAAGTGCCCATTGACTTCCATGTAAACTTTTTGGCCCCTCTTTAACTCATTATTGGAAATAGTGTTGTTAATATGGCCCAAGAGCTAGTCTTACCTCACACTACACCGTCCTGTTTGTCTTTTAATATCTTCAACATTACTTTTAACAAAAATAACTGGCCAATCAGGTGCCTTCTTTCATGAAGGTTGGGGGCGGGGCCTGGTTTGATTGACAGCCTGCCCTTGCTGCCGTCCGTGGGTTCACCCCGTGTGACGAGTGAAGAGCGGGCAGCTTCAAGAACCTCTCTCCTGATTGGCTCTGCAGTGAGAACGTACGGCCCATACCAAATATGGAATTGTTTCCAAAAAACACAATGGCAGCGGTTCACATGCTAGCATGAATTGGCTTCATTAGCCCCTGAACGCACTGGAGAAAGTCACGTTGGCTAATTGCATAATAAAAGCAGCGTCTGGACACAGCTCGTCTCATTAATGACAAAGTAAACTGCTGCTGAGTTCTCCACACAGAGACTCTCTTTATACTGTGTCCAGGTGCTATTGCACAAATTTAATCTACAAACTGTGCACATGTTTATTCGTAATGAGAAATGCATCTACGCGCTGTAACCGTCACCATGTGCTCTCTCTCTCCCTTGCTCGCCCACTTTTCGGTGGAGTCTTTGCGTTCACGATGATTAAAGCTGTGTGGTATTCATGAACACTTTTATCGTTGTGGCCCATCGGTCAGTGACTGTATAAAACCTTTCTGTGGCTGTTGTTTTTGTACAACAGATGAAATGCTAACTTTAGCTTGACTTTTAGCGCTGATGCTCCAGTCAAAACGGCTGTCAGAGTCCAGTCGCTTTTCTATTTGCATATTGAAGATAATTCCCCCAAACTAAAAGTAGGCGGTATCTCCAATCATCATCCGCTGCGTCTGAGCTGCTTCTGTCTGAAGAGCAGAACTGTCCACATTGTAACAGGCTAATGCTTTTAATATGAATATGAAGCTAAAGACGCACTTCTAAATGATCCAAAAACACTGACACTGAATACAACTAGGGCCTATTTAATTATATTACATTATAATTATATGTAGTAGGCCTTGCTCAAAGGGGAGGGCAGGTGGGTCGCGAGAGATCGCCAATGAAAAACAGTGGGTTGCCTAAAAAAAGAGAACCAGTGGGCTAAACCATCTGTTCTATGGTCTGTGCTTAGAACAAAGCCCAGGGTAAGTCAATAGGAAGGTAAAAAGAAAAACACGCACATCCCAGTCATTAAAGTTGGCGTGCCGGATCAAAAAGTACTAAATGTAAAGAGGAACAAAACCTGCACAGCCAGTAGCTCCTAAAGAGTTATTTTATTTTGGGTCAAAGCCCTTCATCAGACCCAGACGCACCTGTGTACTGTATATACAAAGACTGATTGTACACGTGACCCATTACCAAAAAATAGGAGAATATTTATGGGTCAGATTTTCATTTACTACACAATTCTCCCCAGACAGCCAGAAATTAAAATTCAATATTCATTAAAAAAACTTCACTACAGTGCAAGACCAACAGATTGGCTCCCTGAAAATCATGATTCACAACCTGTGGTCGGAGCAGGTCAGTTTTGGGAGCCCTGCAACGATAACCATCATTTTGTCGTGCAAAGTTAACATCAAGCGATGTTCCCCCACAGACCAAACTAAAAAAGAGAATCCACCCAATCACTGTGCTGGATTACTGAATTAAAATGATACTAATGAGTTTAATACCTGATAACACACAAACAGTTAAAAAATAAGCACAGGAAGAGCCAAAATGTTGTGTAACATTAGACACTTTTATTTTAGTTTAAAATGAGTTGTAACCTGTAGCAGGACGTCACTGTCAGTAAACCCAAAATCTTTGGCCCAACATACTAGCCCCAGGCACCTTCAAAATGAAGACGAAAGATATACATTTTCTGCTTTGATGGTGTAGTATTTAGGCAGTGTAAAAGTAAAAGAGTCTCACGTTACAACACATACTGTCTGTTAAATGAAGGCCTGTCAGTACAGTATGGTCCATTACCAAGAACCCAAACCTGAAACTTGAAGTCATCACCACAGGCCACATGAAAAATAACTTTTATCAGTTCTAAATGCACGAAAGACGCTATTAGAAAGAGGACAGACCAACAATGGGAGAATTGTGTAGTAAATGAAAATCTGACCCTTATATATATATACATATATACACACTCTTAGGTGTAAAACAACCATGACCATGATATAATGAAATACAAAACAAAACATCAGGCATAAACCTTCATATCGCTGTGTAATCATTTGAAAGACTGGAATATTTACAAGTTTTCAGTCCAGGCAGGTATTTACAGCCAGAAGTACAACAGTATACATTAGCAACTACACAATCAATAGGAAGATAACGAGCAGTAATTAGGTGTAAATAGCCCAAGATGTTTTTCCAACCTTAAGAACCGAGAGAGGTGGGACTTAGAGGTCAACTCCTCCTACTGGTCTCTCCTTAAAGGACCCACGAGTGTGTCAAGTCTACTCATTTCCTGACAAAGCTTTTTGGATAAAGAGCGAAACGTCCTACACTTCACCTACAGAGCACAGATGACGACTGACCAATCTTTGCCTACGATGGACAACTCCTGTACGACTGAGAACCTACACAGACTGAAACCTGGCCCGTACGATACTGTATGTACGCACCAGGACCGTGCCGCTGCGGCGTGAACGAAGCCACATTACAGGGATCTGGTCGATTGTCAGGGTAAAATCCCCATTTGAACATTTCGGGTGGGTGCTTTATTCACCGTTATCTCTTTAAGTTATTGTAATTATTTATTCTTCATCTGCGAAGACATGTCATAGTAGAGTATTATTATTATTTTTTACTACCATCGACCTGTTATCCGTTTGCATACTGTACAAAATAAAAGTCTATTTTAAATATTTTAAGAAATATTTTGTATTTAACCATGAAGTTTTATTATTTGTCGACATGTAAATCCAGCTGAAATTATCACACGTCTGTATAGTTATTGACAATATTGAGAGTAATTTTATAGTGCTTTAAACCTTTTTTAGATTGCGCTAACTAGGTGAGATGGGCCTTACGCTGGCTTAGTCTAGTATTTATCCGAAGGAGATTAAATGATCGTGCCATGATTTCTTTGATAGTGCTTTTGAACAATGCTATAGCAGCCGTTTCTCGTCGTGGTATTATATCTACACTGCATTCATAAGCTGTATTTCCTGTGTTGAATGTTAGCTAACGTCCGCGTCTAACTTTCTGTGTTCGTCTTCCAAATTAAAAATCCTTCTGTTGTCGGTAAATTCTGTTCCGATCCATTGTTGGGTAAACGCTCTGCTGTTGGCCGAGTCGCGCTGAGGGTGAATCCAGATGCAGGCCACGTGTGTGCAAAGCCTTTTTCTAAAAACGATAAGCTTTTTAAATTTGAATTTCTGAGGTCGTATTGTTATCAACAGGGATTTTGCATCGATGTTTAAACTTTGCATTTATGTGGTTTGTAGCAGATTTACATCAGCGTGAGGTCAACAACAGAGCTGTATTTGTTACTGGAAGTCGCCTGGTTGTTATGTAGCATTTGCAGTTGTAGCATTTGATCAACTCAATGTGTCTCTACGATATTGTTCTTTATGTGAATTTAAATGCTCATTCGCCTTATTCCATGTGTGTGCTTTACATGACGCTCCAGGCAAAGCCAAAAACGTACGAAGCACTGTTCCATTAGGATTTTTCAATAGCCTCCTCTCAGCGCGGTCTGGGAGGAGCAGTAGCATCAGTTCATGCTGTTTCTCTGACTCTGAATCCAGAGTGACTCAGAGCCATGGTCCCAGGACAAGCCCTATTTACTAACACTACTAACATTCTACACCGCGGCCCTGCCACAGCCGGCGTGTGACTGCCCCTAACTCACTTAAGCTATTTCAGAACATTGTCCCCAATAATTGGCATGTCAGGTACACTTGAACATAGTGTCAGTGACTTTTGTACTGCAGGTTACGTGCAACATAAAGTAATTATGCACACTTGTAATATTTTATATTTTCATATGAGATTTAAGTGCTTTTTGTACTCACTGACATCTTTTTTCCTTCTTGCATGAAATGCAAAACAGGAGGAAAAAAATGTTTTCATAAAGTATATTTGCATTTGGTACTCCAATAGTATATCCAGTGGCAGGCGTTCTGTTTCATAATTTTATTTACTAAACTATGCCAAGTATTTGAAAGCTATTTTTAGAGTAAATCAAAAGAAGTCATTCATTTTTTTCTTTTGAAACATGCCTTTATCTTTGTATCTATAAATATGAGCATAATCCATAGTCATGATTGTGCTACTGTTGTATGATACTGCAGTCTGATTCATAATAAACTCTTTGCATGAAACCGGTCTCTGTCTTTTCTTAACACGTCCGGGCAACAAGGATCTCTCTCCAGGAGAAAGGTCCAGGCTCATCACCAGCCTCACCAGCCTCACCAGCCTGCCACACCTATCACCAGCCTCCAGCCTCACCTGTCACCTTCACCTGTTCACCTTTGGACATGGCGCTGGTGAAAAACTGGGACAACTGGGACAGAGGTTGTGTAAAACTGGGACAAATGAATGGTTTCAGATAAATTCACAGGGACATGGGACAAAGGGCTCAAACCTGGGACTGTCCCGGGTAAACTGGGACGTCTGGTCACCCTAAGTAAACTACATGAATGAAAAACATGAGATGAATTTACATTTCAGTGAAACAAAGTGACTTAACACTTTCCACCACTCTTTAAAATCTTGATATAGTCAGGCGAACAAATCTGCTGTTCACGTTTGTCTTTCCCAGCTGTCCCCGGCCTGGACTCACAGCTGTCCCACTAGAGTTCCCCTCAGAGCCTTCTGTCTGCAGCCTGTTGGACATGTGTCTGGACTGTCCTGGGGAGCTTTACAGTGTTGTAGTTACAGTGTGTCTCTGTCTGCAGCCTCCTCACGATATCACACCCAGAGAGAGACATCCAAACATCAGGTCTAAACAAGGTCTAAACCAGGTCTAAACCAGGTCTAAACCAGGTCTAAACCAGGTCTAAACCAGGTCTAAACCAGGTCTAAACCAGGTCCAAACCAGGTCTAAACCAGGTCTAAACCAGGGCTAAACCAGGTCTAAACCAGGTCTAAACCAGGTCTAAACCAGGGCTAAACCAGGTCTAAACCAGGTCTAAACCAGGTCTAAACCAGGTCTAAACCAGGTCTAAACCAGGTCTAAACCAGGGCTAAACCAGGTCTAAACCAGGTCTAAACCAGGGCTAAACCAGGGCTAAAACAGGTCTACACCAGGTCTAAACCAGGTCTAAACCAGGGCTAAAACAGGTCTAAACCAGGTCTAAACCAGGTCTAAACCAGTTCTAAACCAGGGCTAAACCAGGGCTAAACCAGGGCTAAACCAGGGCTAAACCAGGTCTAAACC
>OMNZ01017729.1:2746-15088 GCA_900303255.1 Lesueurigobius sanzi | reverse complement strand
CTATAATGGTTAAGGAAAAGGAATCTGGAGCTGGATCTGGTGGACTGGCCAAGCCAAAGTCCAGACTTGAACCAGCAGGTCTGGGATTTAGTGAAATCAAAAATGGATCAGACCAAAGTCTCATCCAAAGCAAGTCTCTGGGAACAGCTACAAACTATTTGGAACTTAATAACAAAAGAGACATTGCAAAACTACATAAAAACAATGGCAGCAAGAATGAAGCTGTTACCAGGGCCGAAGGTGGCCATACAGAATATGGATATTTTAGGTTATTATTTGTCAACAAGGGCTGTTTTGTGATTCCAATTTGTTATTTTCTTAATCCATCCGTCCATTTTCTTCCGCTTTATCCGGGGTCGGGTCGTGGAGGCAACAGTCTGAGCCGAGATGCCCAGACTTCCCGATCCGCGCACACCTCCTCCAGCTCTTCCTGGGAGATCCCAAGGCGTTCCCAGGCCAGCTGAAAGACCTTGTCTTTCCAGCGTGTCCTGGGTCTTCCCCGGGGCCTCCTCCCAGTGGGACGTGCCTGGAACACCTCTCGAGGGAGGCAACCAGGTGGCATCCGAAACAGATGCCCGAGCCACCTCAGCTGGCTCCTTTCGACGTGGAGGAGTAGCGGCTCTGTTCCGAGCTTCTCCCGAGTGACTGAGCTCCTCACCCTATCTCTAAGGGTGCGCCCAGCCACCCTGCGGAGGAAACTCATTTCGGCCGCTTGTATCCGGGATCTTGTCCTTTCGGTCATGACCCAAAGCTCATGACCATAGGTGAGAGTAGGAACGTAGATCGACCGGTAAATCAAGAGTTTCGTCTTTCGACTCATCTCCCTCTTCACCACAACAGTCTTTATTTCTTAATGATAACAATGAAATTGTTCATTTGAAACAGGGTTTTTATATATTACTAAGTTATTTATGTTTTCTAGTTTTCATGACAGGTGGTCTAATAAATTTGTTAAGCACTTAAGCATCAAATTACGCCATAATTACAAAAGGACTTACATCATATGCACTTTAATGATTTCTCATTGGTGTAATATGGCTGCCTAGAGCAGACCAAACAGGGGTAAAAAACAATTTAACATATTTACATTTCTTTGAGATGCATGCCGATACATTTCTTTTATCAATAATAATAATAATAACCTTTTTGATGCTGGTGAAAAAATAAAGCCTTGTTTATGTAATATTCAATTACATAAAGCCAGTGATCACCAAAACTCACCAATAATCGTTTGACAAAATTGTACAGAACATGCATTCCCAACTAAATCACTTACTTCTGGTGTTGTAGCACTAAGACCACAGTCAGCAAAGTTAAAATTACAATAAAAAATGGAGTCCTGAAAAATGGGCCTCTAAAAAATGTCTTCATGATTTAAGGTCTTCTTGTTCTGTCCATACACCTGTCCTCCTCATTAGACGGTTTACATTCTGCACCCTCACGGACTAGCCTTGTTTCTTCATAAACATCGCCGTGAGATTATGTGTCAGGGAGGAGACAATGGAAATAGTCTGAACGCCCACAGCCCCAATTTGAAAAATCAACTCCAAAACTTTGAAAGATGAGTAACTTAACCCCTGTTTTAACCATTGTCCCGAAATCACAGAATCCTTTTTTTTCGTCAGCACAAAGGTTGATCACTGCGGGCACAAATAGCGAGAAATATCATCACAACAGGTAGAAACAAATACAGCGAAGACAGACGCATGTTGGAAATGTCACGGCTGTTAAGGAAACAAGCAGACGCACAGCAGCAGAGTACTTAACATGAGCCATTTTCACACCGTTAGCATTTCAATAACACTGTCAGGTAGAAAGCACTCTGGCTCTCAGGCTCGTTAGGCCGCAGCAAATGGGCTACATAACAAAGCTTAAAATATAGAAAAAATGACTTGATTCTTCTTTACTTATCACTCTGTCTCAGTGGAAGAACAAGTCTCTTCAGAATTGGTCATGTTTGGAAAATAATAATGTTATAATAATGTGTTTCACTAGTAAACGATTCATTTTTAAAATCAGATTTTGACATTTGAGCCCCATTTATGAACAAACTTTGGATAATAATCAAATGTAAAGCCACTGATTGCAATTTAATTCAAGTCTAGGTATTGTGTGTCATAATAAATCAATATGGACACATTTTTATGTAAATTTACACCCAAACCACACTTTTATGGCAAGGGCAGGTCTTGTAACTCGCCCTTTGAAAAGCAGTAATAACATAGAGGCTCTGCTGCCTTTAGTAAAGCAGTTTAAGGTTTTTACCAAATTATACCTGGGGCACACATTTCGTGTTTTTTTTTTTTAAATTAACTTTTATGGAAGTGGCCACTGGACTTTTAGGTTATACGCACATCATGCCTACCACTAAATACAATCAGCCATACTTATTAACCCACTCATATCCCGTCTCATATCCCGTCTCATATCTCTCATATCCCGGTGTAAAGCTAAATAAGTCCTGCGCAAAATAAGTCCTGGTCGCTTTCAGTGGCATGCGCTACTTATTCCCCCCCCTCCCCTTCCCTTCCCGATCTGAAATAGGGCAAAATAACTCCCGGTACAATGTCTTATTTAGCAAAAAAATTGTACAGTTGTTTATTTGACTTTGTTTTGAGGTAAATATGAACAGTGACATTGAGAATTTGACACCTTAGATACTGTTAAAACACTAAACCTTACTTTATACACCCATCTAAGGTGTCCTGTTCACTGTTCATATTTACCTCAAAACAATGTCAAATGAACAACAAAGCGAGATATTTGCCCATGTCCTTCTGGGCCTCCGGGGGGGGGGGGGGTTTCACACATAAGGTCAGGTTTTTAGCCTTCTACGTTTATAGAAGCATATTTTTGTGGAAAAATAACCAAAAAAAGTGCTATGAGCGCCTATATTTTTGTCAAAAATAAACATTTCTACAGTAACTACAGCCCTTATCTTCCATCTCCTGGGCCAGGTCTAACCCACAAAACATTTTCTAATGTCCACAGCCATATACAGTACATTGGATGTTTTATTCAGGAAGTTGACATGGGGGCCGCCATTTTGTGTTTCTGGTCAAACTGCAGGTCTGACTTGAGTTTATTTTGGCTTTGATTTCAGTTATTGGTGAAACATGTAACATTTACCTCTGTGTAAATCTATCCATCAGCTTTGGTCCTTTAGAGTTCCTCACAGACAATTAGCCAATTAGACTGACAACAAAAAGTAAGTGATTATATCTCTGAAATCTTTGAGTTGTTTTTTTTTGTGAGTTTTTTTGTTTATTTCCATTTTGTTTTCTTCACTCTCTTACATTGACAACAATGGAAATCCCAGCTCACAGGAAGTGCTAATAAAAACAGGAAATGCTTTCACAACAAAAGTGGGCGGGGCAGAATGAGGTGGCTAGGGAAAGAGTGGGGTGAGAAATTCAATTTTAGCCTAATTTTTTGGTTGTTTTTCTGCTTCTATCATGATTACTTCATTGATATGACTCTAATACAGAGTTCAGATGATACTAGTTCAATTTGTTATGAAAATAAAGAGTCCAAGCACTTGATGGTGCACCATGAGGATGTGTTTCAGAAGCAATTAAACAAAAAAATACCAGGCGAAAATAACAATAAAAAATGCCCCAAGACCTCAGAGGGTTAAAGCGTGTGGGGCGGCATGCAGGATATGGGTTCCAGGACTTACTTACTCATTTCAGAAGCACACGCGCACCATTGTACCTGCCTGTCTTTTTTTTCTCCGCTGCCTCGAGCTGACGGCTCCGCAGACACAAGTTCTGCTCTCTCTCTCCTCCTTCACACCGCACTCATAAACATCAGCTGTTCGAAGGCTTTCTTGCACAAAGGTGATGGTGTGATATTATCCTAGACCAGCTGAACTGTTTGCGCTGACGACCTTCTCTGTCTTTCAGGAAGCCACGCGCACAAGATATGCGTTTATTATTGATTAATCGCATGAACGCGATCATTTTGACAGCACTATTTTTTTACATAATTTGAGGTTCTTATTTAAAAAATAAAAAAATAAAAAAATAACATCAAACTAACAAACAAAAATACTACTGTCAAATTCTGCCAAAGTGGCCTCTATGAGGCTCCAGGATCAAATGTTTTCAGGGTTTCTGGTCCGTTTCTATGAAATCCCTAAAAACAATAGATCCTGGAGCATCATTGAAGCTGCTGTGATGGAAAGTAAAGGTGCCTTGCTGCACCCACACAGCCACTGAGTCACTAAAAGGTCAAATATGCACAAATATCAGGAATTTATTTTTCACTTAAAAAGTAGCATAGTGCTCCTTTAAGCATTTCAAAGAATATGAATGATAACACAAAAACCTTGATCAAAAGTTTACCTATTGTACATCCTGAAACAAACATCATTTTGTCAGAGAGTCCTGTATTTCAGCTGAAGTGAGTTTTTCTTTGCTCCTGAACAATTTTCCTGGCAGTTGTTGAAGGTCATGTAAACGTTAGATCAGGGACATTTGAGTATCATATTTTCTGGACTGTAAGTCACACTTTTTTTCATAGTTTGGATGGTCCTGCGACTTATACTCGGGTGCGACTTATATATTCATTAATATGTTACCTTAACATGTACACCTAGTCAGCCTGCTGTTCTCTATTCTATTGTTATTATTAGAACTTGCCTTTCAAGATGAAATGTCTGCTCTTGTAAAATAAACCCAGACGTCCCAGCCCAGCCGTACACAATGACGCACAGACAGAAACAGCTGAGAATGTCATGAACACGTCAGGCTTAAACTGTGTGAGGAAAAAGACAGGCCTCCCCCTGAACCCTCTGCTGCAGGGGTAAGAATAGCACCAAAGAGGTCCTCAGAATCACTCTGAACACATCACTGTACCATAGCATGCTAATCGCTGCAGTAAACTATGTCATTTTCTGTGTATACTAGACTAGAAACCAAAAGAAATATGTAAATTGTAATAATAATATCAATTTGTGGGTGTGTTGTGCTTAATGTGTAAATGACTCTTCTGCTGATTCATCTTTACATGTGCTACTTGTTTTTCCAAACAAATAATAAAAATATCTAAAAATCTTCCCTTTCCTTGATTACAATTGAAATTCAATCCGGCATGGATTCATTTGTGATATAATGGACAGTAAATTATTATTTTGTTGTAGTTATGTAATGCTAATGTTTAGTTACCTGCTAACAAACACAGTTGATATTAGTTTTTCTTGATTGCTAAGCCACTTAATGACATTTGCCTGCATCATGGTGCAAACTGATTGAACTAATACAATACAATCCAACTTTATTCATAATGCACTTTAAAAATCAACACAGTTGACCAAAGCCATAAAAATAGTAGCACAAGCAAACGGTACAAAAATAAAATCAGAACAATGAATGAATGGAACAGTAAAAACAAAGGGAGTTAAAAGCTAAAGAGAAAAGGTGCGTTTTCAACTGGGACTTAAAAATAGTGAGTCCATCTGTCTGAGTTGCAGGGGCAGTGTGTTCCACACTCTATGAACAGCAAACATGATGTACAAATGTACCTATTCTTTCTTTGCAATTGCAGTTTCATATGAAGAAGCATTTATTGTTTACTGTTTTGTTTTCCTGCCCTGTGTGGAGCAGGCTTGGATAACAAAGTTTGCATTTTTAACAGAATTTTAACTTAAATTAAAGGAACAGGACAAATTAAAGGAACAGGCCACCGTTCTTCCATACTGATATATGTTCTTACATGAGTATAGATGTGTTCACTCCTAGTGTGAGAGTGAAGATATTACTGCGTGGCCGTCGAAGTGCTCCTAAGGTGTTATTACACCTTACAATATAGTACAGATTTAATCTTGTGTAACTATACTTGGCTCATTTAACTACTCATGTAACCATATTTAAATATGGAAACGTAGAAGAGCTTGATCGCCCCGTTTGGTTCCATAGGAATAATAAGAAGGCTAAATGCTAGCAACATCTTTGGTCTTTTTACGTGACTGAGGGCACGCACAAAGGCCAGACAGGTATGCATCATCTCGTCTATGCTCAGGTAATAACATATCTGTCTGGAAAAAATGGTGGCCTGTTCCTTAAAGGCCTGGGAGCCAAATGCGGCCCCCAAAACATGACCACGCCAAATATGCTCCTTCCATTTTGTTGCTTTAGCTTTGTGTGTTTAAGATTTATTTGAAAATGTTCTCATTTGAAATGCTGCAAACTGCAACCAGTCCGGCCCCCTGGCAAATAAAAAAACAAAAAAACAATGTGGCCCTAGTATTTCAGACTGAATTCCTAATCAAAAAATATACCACTTGCATTCCCTCTATACAATCATCTTCCCATCAAAATGAATGGCAAATCTGGAGAAACTCTATCTTAAATTAAGCTAACAAGTACTTTTCTGCCCTACCGCTGTTAGCATAACATTTTGTGTGATTTGTGTTATTGTTAGCATACGTGCACTGACTTAGCACTGTCTGAGCTAGGTCCATTAGCCTGATCCCTTGCAGTCCCTAGTGAAGGCCTGTAGGAACCTGAGCTGACAGTGCTATCTATAGTTTATGGAAGTGGGAGGGCTAGTTTTGCCTTTGCTCCGCCGCAGTTCATTCCAGTCGCTGTTTCCAAGAGCCGAGGGTGTATTCTGGGGGTCCCACAGTTCAGATGATAGCAACAAGTGGATAAAGTCTTATGTTTGGACCGTTTTCAGAGGAGGAATAATGGCCCTAACTCGCCTGTGTCCTCTTCTCTGTCTTCTCGCCCTGCTGCCGCCCGCAACCCCGGGACAACGCTACCGAAATTCCCCGCTTCTGCAACAAAACCAACCCAATCGACGCCATGGAAACTTCCGAAGCTTCAGCCCGACGTGCCACATGGGCGCAGGCGGAGAGGTGCTGTGTGACCAGTGCCCACCTGGATACACCGGACCCAGATGTGACCGGTAAGAAGTTGGAATTAGTTAGAAGTTGGAATTAGTTATTGAGGAAGTGCTTATGACAGGTTTTCAGGATTTTATCATTATTACTTTGCTATTAGTTTAATGGGATAATGCCTGTGGGAAGTATTATTCATAGCTTGTGCCAGTAAAGTGACAATTTTATGATAAAGCGTTAGAAAAAAGTTGGATTTTTATGTTGTAAAACTCCTATACGCCATATTCAAATGGGCTGTGACTCGGCCATGGCCTTTATATAGTGTAGCAGCACAGTGAGAGTAATTGGAAATTGTACCTGATTGTATGCCATGCTTTGACATCTGTTTAAAAGTGCATTGTGGAAATTTCATGCAATAACGAAAACTTGATTTTCGTGCATAATATTTGACCTTTTAGTGACCCAGTGGCTGACTGGATGTATGGATGAAACAATGGATTCTACAGTGCTGTAAGGGCTGCCTTGATGAAAAGTAATTCAGTGGGGCACTAAAAGGTCAAATACACGCTAATATCAAGGTTTTCTAACATATAAAGTTCCACAATGCACCTTTTAAATTAACTATCACAATAGATATGCAATTAGGACAAACCAGGCCCTTTTATCTCAGTGGAGGTGAAGAGTTGGTAGAGGCATACTTGTATAGAAACATTGTTCGTGCTGGAAATCAAGGTTGAATCTATTCGATCTTGGTATGTGCTGTGACCAAATCTCTTGGACATTCTGCTCTGTATGTAAAGTACACTTTTTGAATACAGTTCGCTCCATTTGGCTTTTCACGAGCAAGAACCACGCCACAAAAATATTGCATTTAAGAATGTTTATTGACTGGATGGAGACATGGGTGGGGGGTAAGACCGTCTCGTAGTGCACCCAGCTCTTCAGGACCCCCCTCCTGGGCAGAAGGATAAGTGCTGGAAGACAAGAACAGTCAGAGGGAGGGGTCGAGAGTTGTGAGACGAACAGTGTGGAAGGTGCGCTGGAGAAGAGCGAGGGATTAGTTGAGGCGTGGACCTGCTCCCGAACTTAGTCAATAGATATTAACTCCATATTGGGGAGTGGTACTTCCAAAAGACTTGAAATTTCATGTGAATGAGTTTGGCACACTCATGGGTTTGGAGATTTCTGAGCATTTACCCCTGAACTTGAAGGCACTTTTGATGCATCAGGTAGAGCTGCATATAATATATTTACTAAACCATTCCACACTATGTTCCATTAATTTTAAAGGTGCGTTATGTAACTTTTATGTGAAATAAACCTTGGTATCTCTTGAGCTTTTGTGGCCCAGCGGCTGTGTGGGTGCAGCGCGGCATCTTTACTTTCCATCACAGTGGCCTCTGATGCTCAAAGATCAAGGGACTGGTAAGTTTCAGGTACGAAACCCTAAAACCAATTGATGCTGGAGCGTCATAGAGGCTGCTGTGATGGAAAGTAAAGGTGCCATTCTGCAGTCTGCACTCACACAACCACTATAAGGTCAAATACTGCCCTGACTGTATTATTAACCATTGCTGGCCTCTCTCTATTTACTATGAAAGCAGAGGAGCACTGCAGCCCTATTAATATTCATAACACTGTTAATTAATATGCATGTTGTCATCAAAAGTATACAAAATTTGCATAAAAAGTATTAGTGTCGTGGCACAAAATATATAACAAAAATAGATACTGTCACACCTGTAATTGCAATTAGAAGGAGGAGTGTCCCATGACGAGGCTGTCTGGGCGTAAGAGTCTACCTACTGGTTTGCCATTTTGGATATTTTTTTGCCATGGAGACAAACCCGTTTTCTCCTGGTGAAAAATAGTTGTTTATATGTACTTCCCTGTCTGTCTGTCTGTCTGTCCGTCCAGCCAGCTTCTGTCTATTAAATATTTTTAGGGGACACTTTTGTTCCCATTAGCAGAGACTGTCTTCTCAAATCTATAATGAGTCGTCTATGTGGAGGCGAGCCTTGTTATCACTTCCCTGTCAGACTGCGCATAATAGTGGCCACCAAGGCTCACAAAAATAAGCCTGAATTTGAAACTCGAGCTTGAACGGTTTAGGTCTGAATGACGGGATAAAGTTTCTTCCTTCGATGAATTTTCTAAATAAGTTATCAATAATATGTTTGCCATCGTGTAAAATGAATAGGGAGATTATGAAGGAGCGCAGAGGCTATAGAGTGAAAGTACGTCAGGTGTACACAGCTATTGATAAACGCATGAACCAACATCCTTGAGCTGTTGCCTTCCTGTTGAAAAGTATGATTTTCTTGTGTTATGTTTTGAAGCGCACACACAAATACTGCTGGCTTTGGACAATGTGTGTGAAATATTTCCACTAGGGCTGGGCGATTTGGTCTAAAAAAATGTCTGATTAAAAAAAAAAAAAAGTCTTTATTGCACAGTATCTTTTTCTTTTTTTTTTATTCAGATGTGATTTCCTGCATTCAGGTCCATTTTAGAAAATAAATTATATTTCCATCTGGCCCATTTGATGTTGCCAAAAAGACATTTGTGCTTTTAGCATTCATTTTTAAGGGATAATAATGATTTTTTTTGTGTGGCCCCCTTCAAATTGTGCCCTCTCAGCAAATGCCCAATTAGTCCCCTTCATAGATACGGCCCTGTCAATTAGTCATTTCAGTAATTTCATGATCTCCTTCAGCACTCTCCTTTATTTATATTTACCCTGATATGACTTTTAAACCTTTTATTATAGGGTGTTAAGATTCAGCTTGAGTGTTTTCACAAGGCGTGAAAAATGCTGGAAATCTGTGCGGAGAAAAAACTTGAATTTGCAAAATAAAATTGTTTTTAGCTAAATTCGACATTTTTTTTTTTTTTGGCCAGCTCTAATTTCCACTATTTTCCTTGACATTCTGTAACATGCTATTAATAGGAGACACTGCAGCTGAATGGGAGGGGAAAAAAGAATGTAGAGATTTCAATTTGAAGTTTTTGTTATATACTGTATTGCTGACACAAATATGAGGAAAAATGTATTGGAAGATTTGCTGACTTTTTTTTAAGTTTTCATATTAAATTAGGAATTTTATGGGTAAAAATTGCCAAAATTGCCTATATTTCTGGTGACAAAATCTAAATAATGGATAGACCAACGTTTAGTAAGAGAAACTGGACACAAAGTGCTCAGGAAGTCAGCATAAAGTAGTTTTTTGGGGAAGGTGCTCTTTTGGCGTTTGAGGAACAAAAACTTAAGAGAAAAATGAGAGACCAAGGCACTCCTCCCACATTGCAATTGTCTATATGGTTTCTTCGAAGAGACCAGCAATATGTTTCAAAAATGTAATATATACTGTATGTATATATTAACCTAACACAATAAAGGCTTTTTAGAAAATGTAAACAGAGAATTATAATGTGGGAGGAGTGCATTGGTCTCTTGTTTTTCTCTTAAGAGCCATGTTTGGATTTATGGGTTTATTTTTTTTACATTTTAGTTACAAAGATTTTGCATAGCAGCTAGTTTTTGAGTAAGTTTGTTTTTAGTGAATACATCTTTCACATTAAATCCCCCCTTGTTTTGTGGGATTCATCACTCAATGAATCAGGCTACGAAATAGACATTTAGAGCCTTCATGTATTTGCATCTGGTCGAGCTCTGTGTGCTGTATGAGCTGGAGCTGAGGGACTTGGCCTGTGATGACTGTCCTGTGTAGTCCGCGTGCCCCGCCACACTGTCCCCTCGGTCTGTCACTCAGGTTTTTAATAACCCACACTTGACACGGGAGAGAAAAGTGGATCATTCAGTGAGAGGGTTGGCATGTGAAGTTACACTATCTGATATCCAAAACAAAGTTAAATGAGTCACCTGGGTGTGAAGGCGTTGATCCAGAATGTGCCGCCACCTGCCTTTCCAAATAAGTGCTTTGAAAGGGACATGAGTTAGTTCAAATATTGTCTAAGACAGAAGGAACAATGCAATACAAACAGAGGAAATAAAGTTTTTGTCGGTGTGAAAAGCTAGTCTAGCTGCTTGCATGTTTGCGTAGGTTTCCTCCGGTTCCCCCTTCCACTAAAAACATGTGCAATAGGTCAATTAATGGATGAGTGTGTTTGTGGTAGAGCGGGTCGTCTCATGATTGAAAAGGAATCCTCCTGTAGGTGCACTGCCTCGGGCAAGAGACTTCACCTCCTTTGCCTGTATACAGTTGTGGCTATAGGATATGTAAACGTACGCATTTCATACAATATGAATGATGACACAAAAACCTTTATTTCACTGATGGTTAGTGGTTGTGTGAAGCCATTTATGTAAAAAAAAGAAAAAAAAAAAAATTCAACTAGAAACTAGCCAAATGTCCCTGATCAAAAGTTTTACATACTGTGCATCTTGAAACAAACCTGTATTTCAGCTGAAGTGAGTTTTTCTTTGCTCCTGAACAGTTTTCCTGGCAGTTGTTGAAGGTCATGTAAACGTTAGATCAGGGACATTTGAGTAGTTTCTCTTTCATTATGATTTCAAAAGAGTAAACTCAGTTCTTTGGCAATAATTGGCTCCTTACAACCACTAACCATGAGCGGAAAAAAATACTTTTGTGTTATCATTCATATTCTTGAAAAATGGGCAAAAGATTAAAAGGGTATGTAAACTTTTGTCCACAACTGTATGAAGAGAGTCAGTAGTTGGTGATGGTGGGAGGCTGGGAGGGGCCTGGCGCAGACTGGCAGCCACGCTTCTGTCAGTCTACCCCCCATGTGAAGCGTCTTAGGGAGTCCCGAAAAGCGCTATACAAAAAAAACAAAAAACAATGCATTATCTGCATTCATTAACACTGCCCCAACCAAATAAATAAAAAGCAAATGAAGATCTTCAAAACTGTCCTATTGCACATAGCTTTTGCAGAGTCCTAGCACCATATCATCTTCATCAAAGGTATTCAAATTTCACTTTTGTTGCGTGACTCAGCTTTGTGTCCCGACCCACCAGTTGAGAACCATTGGTGTACAAGACCCGGTGTCTGTGAGATTTCTTATAAATGGCTTTAATTAAAACATAAAAAAATGGGATTCAGTGTACATTATTGTCCCATAGAAGAAAATGCGTGCTCTGTATTTGGCCCATCCTTAACCTGTTAAACCCCACAGGACCCAAATTGGGCACTAAAATCTCTCGTTCTTCTCTCTCTCTCCTTCCCCTCTCTCTCTCTCTCTCTCGCTCTCTCTCTCTCTCCCTCTTTCCTTCTTCTCTCTCTAGTTCCCCTCTCTCTGTCTCTTTCATTCCTCTCTCTCCTTCCCCTCTCTCTCTCTCTATTTCCTTCTTCTCTCTCTCTCTCCTTGCCCTCTCTCTGTCTCTCTCCCTCTTTACTTCTTCTCTCTTTTTCCTTCCCCAGGACCCAAGTTTGGCACGCTGGGGTTTAAGGGGTTAACGTAGAGGCGAATTGTTTAGCCTCACCTTGGTTGAGCGTCTGCAGCTGCTGGATCATCAG
>OMNZ01017727.1:16670-27280 GCA_900303255.1 Lesueurigobius sanzi | reverse complement strand
AACAAGCAAGCTAGCGCGAGATAAAAAGAATCAACCATATTGCCAGCTGTAGGGAGGCTAAATGAGGCCAGTCTAGTTAAAATAATAAGTAACCATGTACATACTATTATATACAAATACAATACAGGCTATTTAACTTTTGGGTATGATCAGTGTGTACAATGTGTGGACATAAATATTTCCTATAATTTTCATCTGAAATGAAAATTGTGAGACCCAAAACACATCATTACACATGCTTATTACAAATATTATATTCAATTAAATAACTACTTCGGTGCATCCCGAGGCAAAATAGCCTAAAATGATGTTCTTATGAACTCACCTTGGATGTAGGAGGTATGTATGAGCCATTTATTTAACTATTTTTTCCTATTTATTTTTTATTTCCAAAGACAAACATCCATGTGCCTTCTACAACAAAGCAATACAATACATTTTCGGGCCAGATGCTCTTGCTCACACATCCCTCCCCGTGTATCAGCACAGAGGCTGAAATACACTTCTTAACACGCCATTACAGTCCGACTGCAGAACATGAAGTCACACTTAGCGGCTGTCGTGTCTAGCAGGGTCCAGCGGCAGTTCAGACTTGTGAGCGTGAAGTGGGAGGATTCATCACCAAGCGAGAGGGAGGCACAGATCGGACTGAAGCCAGAGATTTCTCATTTCATCAATAAGTCTTTAGTCTTCCTCCCGGCCCCTCTCCGCCCAGCCTCCTCTGGAATCTGCATCCAGCCCGACCACGACAACATTACAGTCAGAAACAGAAGAACGCTTGGTGAGAATCTGCGTACTGAGCAAATATAGCACATCGTTTTGAGGAATTTGTTTTTTTGTTGCTGGAGAAAAGAAGCAGAATACACTTAAAAGTTTTGTGCACCACCTGCCACTAACACTTTGTAGGACACGGATATTGCGTCATTGAGGCGAGCAGTCAGTTCACTTTGTGAAATCTGTCAATCATGATTTCAAAGATTATGTGGTTGGGGCTTGAGAGGCAGTGGGCAAACACTAAATCAGGAATACAGAAACACAGAGCTGCGGGCAATAATATGTCGAGGTGGATAGTTAAGGGCTACTGAAATAGTGACTCATTTCTCTAAATACAATAAAGATAAACAGGGCTGTCTTTTCTGAATGAATGACAGTGATAGATTATCAGCTGTATTTATTAGTAGGTCACATGGTGCCCTGATCACATTATAATTATACCTGATATGGCCTTGGCAGCATCACAGACTTCCTCCTGTTCCAGTTGTTTATATATATAACACAAATGTATTATTTTGAATGTGGTAGAGTAACGTTAGCAGCTGTGAGTGTATTGGCCGGCCTAAACAGCCCTAAACAGTAGTTGTTGTGAGCAGAGGCGGAAGGAGCAAGGTGTTAATTATTCACTTCTTCGTCCAGTCTTCCGCGACCGGCCTGGTGGTGAGCTAAGTGTATTTTTAGCAGCCTATAATCAGTGGTAGTGCACAAATGCATAGCTGAGGTCATGCTTAAGCATTCCCTTAAACGCTGAGACAACTGTGATGGAAAAGAAGAGTGTATTACGCCCAAACAGTTGCAACTGACATCATTCCAAATAAATTCTCAAATCCCAAACGGCTGGCATTTCCAGAAACTATGCCGTCTAAAGTGTCACTGTGAGTGCCAGCTACGGATATTTCTCAAGTTACAGCTCAGGGCAACAAAAACAGGGTTACAGGCCAAGAACTGTGCTGCCACCTGTACCTGCTGTAGCCCGAGGTGACTGAGGGAGAAGGGAGCGCTAAGCAGACAATGTTTCCACTCTTTGCTATAAAAGTGTCCACTCGCCTCAGCTTCAGCCTCAGCGCTGTAATAGAACTTTGTTCTCTCACCATCTGCCCTGGGTCTTAGTTCCGGTCAGTGTTGGACTTGTGTGCTCAGAGTTGCTTAGTCTCACATATCACTGTTTCCTTCTCCTCGCCCTGTGTGTACTGTGCCCACGTGTCCTCCCACTCACTCACACTGACCGACGAGGCCTGAGCTGCACACGCTCATGAGTAATTAAAATAATAAACTTATTTGTTAATCTCAGGGAGAGTGGCAGGAGATGCCAGAGCTGTGAGACATTTCCCAGCATGCTTTTTAGGAACAAAAAGGGGAAAGCTCATAAAATGAGTCAACTCTTGTGGGAAACATGTTTCATTCTGCATACTATTGCACAATTTCACTTTCCTGACAATACAAGGACAACAAACTGACGTGAACAAAGTAGAAAAGGCTAAGAGCCTAAAGAGTCTAGCTTTCAATGGACAGGATTGTGATCAGTTTGCTCCAAAAGGCTTCATCCGAATGTTTGCCCAATGGACCCGTGTTGCACTATGGGAAATCTCTCACATGTTGACAAGCTGAGGGAGTGAGTGTGTCACGGAGTTCATTGAGAAATGATTTGACACACACTGCCCCGGAGACCTTGCCCCGCCCCTTGTACCTGTCAGACTAACAAGTTGTGACTAGAAACAAACAGTACATAAAGCAAATACCATTTTTGTTGGTTTGTATTTTTCAGGATTAAATTTTGATTTAGGCAATTATTCTTCTCTGTGTTGACTCTGTTTTCACAAAGCCTAATTTACATTTGACTGGTGCATAATGATTTAACACGGTCTAAATGGATCAGCCATTGCCTAGATGTATAAGAGTTGCTGAAATGAAATCATTATTTTATAATATGGCTAATCCTTTGGGGACACTTTGATCACAGTGAAACATGGGCTGACATCTAACCCTCTTGAAGCACAAACGGGCAGCAGACACAGAGATACTGACGCGTGTAGACATGACAAACATCTTGAGCACACAAACGCTGTAAAGATAGAGTGGCTGTGCACATGTCTCCACATAACTGCAGGTGGTGGGTGGGAAAGGGAGAGGGCTCAGGTTAAGGAAGTTATGACACGGCCCTCGCAGCCGGCTCATAAATCAGAGCTGGGCTCTCCCTGACGCTGCTCCTGGGAGAGCGGACATGAGCACAGAGCACTGACACATCAGCATGGACTCCACTGGACACTGGGGCACACTCTTACATAAAGCACACACATGATAAACCTCCCACTGTGCTGCTGCATTTAAGGTGTTATCAGGGAACAAAACTGTAGATTCATTATTTTTGCACTAAATGTAAAAACATTACCAGCAAAATACAGTAACACTCCTGAAAGGGACCCAAGGTCTCTGTGTATTTGCACAGGCCAGTCATAGTCTGCTTTCTCCAGAGAACTGGTCAGATCTCTCATTCTACATGCATTTTCAGAAAAATATGTTCATCGATATAAACATATCTTATCTTTTTAAGTATAAACATAGGTTTTGCCAATATTTTTAATTTACTTTGTAAAGCTTCATGCAACAGCTTTAAAAGGAATAGGCTTTTTCATCCTGGGCTGTTCTTACATGAGCTTAGCTGGATGAGTTGATGCGTACCTGCCTGGACTTTGCGTGTGCCCTCTGTAACGTAAGACTAGGGTGACCAGATTTTCCAAATTATAAACTGGGACACAAATTTGAAATCTTTAAATTATTTTTCCCTTTCTGACTGTATTTGATCCTGTATTTGGTCCTGTATTTTGATCATGGAATGAAATAGTTGTATCCTCCATCAGTAAATTGTAAAAGTAGATATTTGTGAAACCTTTTTTCACTTAAGAACTAGCAGCCAAGTTTTTGTCTTTGTTTGTGTTATTACTACAAAATATACAAACAATGAAAGATAAAAAATCAGATATAGGACCTTTAATGTCTAATATTAATGACATGCAACAATCAGTGGAGAGTTTTAATTTGTAATTGGCATGTACATGGTCTAAAGACATTGATTTTCAAGCAAAATGTGTTGCTTTGGGATCAAAATTGACCAAAAACTGGGACACCTGGGACAGATCTGGTGTGAAACTGGGACAAAACCATGATTTTGGAGAAAAGTCATGGGGACATGGGCCAAGGGCCTTAAAACTGGGACTGTCCCGGGTAAACTGGGCATCTGGCCACCCTACGTAAGACACCAAAGATGTTGTTAGCATTTAGCCTCCGCTAACTATTCCATTGGGGTTCTCAGAGGTTGAAGTTAGAAGCCACAAAGCTCCTCCACGTTTTCCCTATTTTTTAAATACAGTTATGCGTAGTTACACCATCCAAGTATAATTACACTAAATTAAACGTGTCAGGAATCCTTTAGGAGTAATATGACGCTCCTAAGGAATCCTTTAGGAGCGTCATATTACTGCGCAGAGGTCAAAGTGGTGTTATTCCGCCTTGAAATATAGTGTTTTTATCCGCTTAGAAAATTGACATGTTTAATTTTGTGTAATTATACTTTGATGGTGTAACTACTCACATAACTGTATTTAAATAGGGAAAACGTGGAGGAGCTTGGTGGCTTCTAACTTCAACCTCAGAGAACCCCAATGGAATAGTTAGCGGAGGCTAAATGCTAACAACATCTTTGGCGTTAGGTTAGAGAGGGCACGCTCAAAGTCCAGACAGGTACACATCAACTCATATAAGCTCATGTGAGAACTGTGGAGGACAAGATCCAGAATGTGTCTCTAGTACAGTAATAGTAATATTTTCCTGGTTGTTAATTGTCCAGTAAAGTTGAAGGCCTAGTATAAGCTGAATAACAATACCCTGTATCCTGCACTCGGGAACATCTAATTAGAGAAAATCCAGTCCAGAGTTACAAGCAGTTCAAAAATCTGTTTTTAATTGGAGTCAGACAGTCATTAGGTTTCATACAACATGCAATTAAACCTGTACAGTATGGCTGCACAATATATCGCAAAAAATATTTTATGGCAATATTAGGTGATGCAATATCCGTATCGCAAGAAGCCACAAAATATCGCAAATTCACACAAGTCTTCCATCTGACTGAGACACTCTCAAAAACATGCATGGGACTTATAAATGTGCAGTAAAAGTATGTGTTTTAGTCATAACTTTCCTAATTTAGTTATGAGGTAGTTAGCCTTGGTTTGGTTCTGATGTAGTGTTTTTGGAGTCTTCTTTTAGTATCACAATAATATCGTTATCGCAATATTGCATGTCGGTATCATGTTTTTCAATATCGTGCAGCCCTAACTGTACATTTTAAAATAACAATAGAATCCGTGCACAAACTACTATAAACAATAAATATTGTATTATTCAGTGTAAAAGTATTTGGCCATAAATACACATTTTCAAAGATAAAAAACTGCATGGCTAATATGCACTAATGGCAGTGGTAATCAATAAATGAGGAAAATGGGTACAACTTCATCATATCAGAGTGGATAGAAACATAACACCTCTCAGTTCAATGCAATAACAAGTCATCTTCAGTCAGCCCTTCAGAGACAACAAAGCCCAAGCCTTGTGCCTGTCAGTTGGACAAAAACACAACAATGTGTCTTGTTAGGTCTTAAACTCGCAGAAAAACTCTGCGATAACAGCCGCTGGACAAACACCACCGCCTTTTCACTGCCTCCTCTACCTGCGAGCCGCCATAAATCAGAGTTTCTATCGAGCAGAGGTAGTGACTGGGCTAGAGGTCAAACACGGAGAAGACCGATGACAACAGGAGATCGTCTGGAGAGCCATTAAAATAAATTGGAGAGAAGGGACAAAGACTTTCATGTCCTGACCATGTGGACAATGACAGCCTGTGTGTGTGTGTGCGAGATTATAAGACGAAGGTGACATTGTAGAAAATGCAATATCAATGTTTCACAACTAAAAAAATCCCACCAATTTAGGCTATGTTCAGACTGCTGATCTCTTTTGCACTGTCGTTCATATTTCCAATTAAATGTGACTTGAAAATGAGTCTTGAATGTGTCAGGCATGTTCAGTAGAGGGCTCAGCATCACACACAGTGCACCGTTTACAGACGTTAACATGGATTGAACCCCATCCTCGGACCACCACCTTAACGTGGTGGAAGGGTTTGAGCAACCGAATGATCCAAGGAGCCATGTTGTCGTAATCTAAAAAAACTAATTCTCGCTGTGTTTGTGAGTCACAAACACACAAGAATCTTGTATCTCTCCCGCCTCACCATACGCCTCAAACCAGCAATGATTTGCAAAATAAAACATGGTAACACAGAAGGATGAATGTGAGAGGTGCTTTGTGCATTTTTATCAAATGTAGCGGAGCATTGCCCAAAGAATTCTGATGAATGTCCCTCCTTTCCCTGGATGGATTTGATGGGAGCAATCCCAGATTGATATTGTGGAGACCTCAACCCAGAGTGCTACACATCAACGACAGGTTAACGTTGTCGGGGGGCTGGTGGTGCCCGTGGTAAAGTAAGGTCCCAGGTGATGGATCAGACTAAGAGCGGTTCAGAAGCCCATTATGATGACTGACCATCAAGGCTGCTTACGTTTCCCGGAAGCAAGTGCTTAGCCTGATGGAGCGTCACGGGGCCACCCTTTTGTGGACCCCAGGACCACCTGCAGGAGGAGCCTTAAGGGACTGGGGCAGTGCGACTGCCCCTGCAACTCGCCAACATTTATGTGGAAGAAGATGCATGGAAGATGGATTAAAACAGCACCATGGATCTGGCGATATGAAAGTTGGGGGAAGCCCACGGAGCGAACGCGTTAATAACCTAATATTAAGAAGGAAGAGGGACAGTTCGTTGGGTTATGGCCTTTAATAAAGATGTGTGAACAGAAGAACATGCCGCTGTGGAGTCCAGAGCTGGATAATGAGGTGAGGTTTGCTCTTTTCCTCCTCTCTCTCATCTATTTTATGGCATTTGTAGTGCATTGACCTGGCCATTCAGACACAAGTCACAAAAGATTAGATATCAGATTTAGGATCAGATATCCAAGTGAACAAATCTGATCTGTGTTGTTCAGCCATAAAAGGATCAGATGCAGGTCACAAAAATGGGATTTGGGTCACTTTAGGCTGCAGTTGATGAGTGTTTGTCTCTGGCAATTCATGGACAGACATGTAGGAAAGGAATTTAAATTGATTAACAGTTTTTAAATTTTAAATTTATTAGAGAATCCATTGTAATACTACAACTACTTTTAAATTGTTTTTTAGTTATTATTATAACTACACATTCATTCATGATTTCCATCTCCCGCACTGGTAGATTTCTAGGATTTCAGAACACATCATACTTTCATTGCAGGACATTTTCTTCTTTCTCACTGCTATAAATACAGTATGTCACAAGGCTCTGTGCATAATGTGGTTCAGCACATTCATACGCAGCTATTGTTGTGAAGAAGAATGTCTTCTTGGAAATCAAGAACGAGTGGCTGACTTCATAAACTTCAATGGAACAAAGGCTTGCACTTCAGTTTGCCTGAGGTGGGTCTTCTCTAATTATCATGGGAAAAGCAAATAGTTTTTCACAAAATGTTTTGACATCCTCCATGACACCAAGGTCATTTCTGCTCGGCTGCACCTGTCATGTAAAGCAGCAGGAAGCCATCTGAGCTGCATTCAATAAATGACAGCTCAGAAAAATGCCACATAAACTGCATTTTAATGACTTTTCTATTTTAACTAAGGACTTTGAAGATGAGTGCGACAGTGCCTCTGGAAAGAACAGAACTGAAAGGTTACAGTCCTACCTGCCATCATCTTCTGGGCCTCGTATGGCTCCATGTAGCCATCATTCTCAGTTGTCACTTTCTCCATGGTGGATTGAATGCCCCCGGCCTGTTCAGCATCGAAAGGATCTGCATAGTCCTCCAGAATAATAAGCTGCAAAGGGAAAGGAAAGGTAAGAGGCAGTCACAAACAGCAAACCATTTTGCTGCTCTGCTGAACACTAGAACAATCCAATGTCTCTGAATGACAGGAAGCACTTGAGATATCCACTGAGGCAGGGCCCAGATCTCAGTATAACTACTGTGGTGGCCAAAGTTCTTCATTACTTGCGAACTAGTCTCCAGGCCGGTAAGATAGGCCCTTAACCTTGTGTGAAAAAGAAATCTTGATATTAGTGCGTATTTGGCCCTTTAGTGGCCCTGGCTGTATGGGTGCAGCATGGGGCCTTTACTTTCATCACAGCAGCTTCTGACGCTCCAGGATCAATTGTTTTTAGAGTTTCGTACCAGAAACTTACCAGAAACCCTCAAACATTGATCCTGGAGCGTCGTAGAAGCCACTGTGAAGGAAAGTAAAGGCGCCATGCTGCACCACTTGGCCACTAAAGGTCCAAATACACACAAAACAAATCACATAAAAAGATACATAGTGCACCTTTAAATATTTGAAGTAAAAAGTGCATTTCAATTTAAATGAGTGTTGTGGATCATAAATTTATGGCTTTAAAAACCTATCAATATACAAAACTTCTGAAGATGTATACAAGTCTTTTTCCTCTTCAGTTCATCCTGGTTTAACTCCTGCTAAATTAGATATACAGTAGATATAAATTACCAAAGAATAGAAAACTCGAGATATATTAATACTGAACTAGTAAACACTTGAGGGACAAACCATTGTTGGTTAATGGCATCGAATTACAAAAACTTTGTCACTGACCACCACTGATAATACTCTACTGCAAGTCAGATCACTTTTTATACGTTGAAGAGAAACAAACTAAAGAATTTAATGTTAACAGTGTGACCAGGGTTTGACCTCTCTTTTCTTTATCAATTGTTATACTTTGAACGCAAACAATTATGCACCTTAATATCCAATATAACAATGCAGCAATATCTCTCCCTCATCTGATAGAAACTGAATTCTTTAGCCTGCCTGTTCAGTATCGCAATAAATAATTTAATAACAGGGTATAAATAATAGACACTGTACTTTGGTCAACACGTAAACCAACAGACACCATACTACTACTAATGCAATCATTTTAAGAGGGTTAATGCTAGATAGTCAGCTCGGGAGGGACCGTCTGCTGGAAAAACTTGAGAGGTCATGACAAAAATGAAGTTTAGGAACGGGGATATTAAGGTTAGGGTTAGGGCTAGGTTTAGGTGTATTTTCAGACAAACCAACTCATAGATCTATTCAAAATTACGGCAAACCGTCCTTCACAAGCAAACTATCCAGCACTAACCTTTTAAGAGTTGAGTGGTCCACAACAACTCAACTAGACCTTTTGATCACTTCCCCACAGTTTACATGACCTCCCTGCTGCACCTCAGTAAAGTAAAGAAGCATGTGGCCCTCACTCAGCCAATCAGAAGGGATCACCCAACATCACAGATTCCACCCCTGTGGCATTTGACCAATCAGCAGAGACCTGGTGCGCACTAAACTAACTAACTTCCTGCTTTCTCTGAAGTCCTAAAAAAGAAACTAGTTTGGCTAAATTCACCTTACATTTCTGTACAGAACATCAAAACAAACAAAGGTAAGTTGATGAAACCACACATTTTATTGGTGAACAGTTGTGCTCAGTGATGTTGTTTTTGGAGGACGGAGTGAAATTACAGCATGAAAAATGCAGGCACCATTTTTGATCACACGCCCTGTTCACGTAAAAACTAGTCATGCAAATGACTGTTTATCGATCCACACGTTTTTGTTTCAGTTGTGTTTATGAGATAAGGCACGAATATAAAGTTTGTCCAACAAGATGTCAGTGTTGTAGTGGTTTTAATTTGATCAAACAGCACAAGTTTGAAGCCCTCATTTTTCTCTTTTAAGAGACAGGTTCACAAAAGAGCACTGGTGTGTCATAAGGCTTCACTCGGCCATCACTACTGTTATCTTTTTTATAAGTGATTCAGAGACAGTTTAAGCCCATCATTACAGCTATAAACAGTTGTGACTTTTTAATGGTTGTTATATCGTCTCTATCAGCCCTAATGTTGTAAAGTTCTAAAACTGATGTTGATAAATATCTGTTCCTTTCACCTTATAGGTAGCCTGGCCTTAGCCATCCGTAAACTCCGTTCGATTATCATTTCCCTACATGATCTCAGAGGCTGCGTTAACATCAGTTGAATTGCCTCGGATCATTCAGCGCGCGGGGGAGGCGGGTGTTGTAGGTGACGTCAAGCATATGCAGGAAATGATAATACGGATGGCTAAGGCCAGGCTAGCGATTGGGTAAAATCAGATCTAACCGTTTCAAACTTTAAAAAGGAGTTGACTCCTCCCACCTATAAACAGAGCTCAATTGTGAAGATCCAGACCCTCTGTACGAAATGAGTAGAGGGTGTGGTAAGACCAGGCCACCTTATTAGGTGTTTTTTGTAGTTTTTACATATACATTATTATGATTTTTTTTACATCCCTTATAGGGCTATGCATCAAATATGATTTTTATACCATAGAATGTAGAATATAATGCCCACGAGGCAGCCCACGTGACTTTCCCCATAGCGTTCAACGCGGGCTAATGAAGCCAATTCATGCTAGCATTTGAACCGCTACCATGTTTTTTTGGAAACAAATCCATGAGATGGATTTGTTATGGATTAACCTCGGAAGATCTAGAGTCCCCAAAAATGGGGACTTTTTTTTTCCAGATACAGTTACTGACCTACGTGTTTTACGCAGAAAAATATTCCAAAAGGTGCAAACTAGTAACAGCTGATGTGGGATTATCCATTTCTGTTGTTATTTCCTACACCACAGGGAGGAAAAAGGCCTTT